>OZ017770.1:9678994-9744632 GCA_963969345.1 Turbatrix aceti
TTTGAAAAGAAATCGAATTTCGCAACCGCTTTACAGTTGGTGAATCAGCTTCTGTAAAACCGTGAACCATCATGAATCATTACGTCGGCAATGATTCATGTTGTTGCGCGTGCATATACCAGCGCCCCAACTGAGGAAGAGGATACGTTGGTGTAGCTCAGTGGTTAGAGCAAGCGCCCGGATAGCGACAAGTCGTGGGTTCAAGTCTCACAACCGACCAACCTTTTCCTCGGTAACAATGTCAGGCCGCTAATTGTTTTTACATCTGATCTATGACAATCTGATCTTGTTGCGCGTGCATATACCAGCGCCCCAACTGAGGAAGAGAATACGTTGGTGTGGCTCAGTGGTTAAAGCAAGCTCCCTGATAGCGACTAGTCGTGGGTTCAAGTCCCACCGCCGACCAACGTTTTCCTCGGTAACAATGTCAGGCCGTTAATTGTTTTTACATCTGATCTATGACGCTTATTTTTAAAAAATAAGCGGGACGCTTATTTAGCAAAACGCTTATTCAAAAATAAGCGAAACGCTTATTTAGCAAAACGCTTATTTTTAAAAAATAAGCGGGACGCTTATTTAGCAAAACGCTTATTTAGCAAAACGCTTATTCAAAAATAAGCGAAACGCTTATTTAGCAAAACGCTTATTTTTAAAAAATAAGCGGGACGCTTATTTAGCAAAACGCTTATTCAAAAATAAGCGAAACGCTTATTTAGCAAAACGCTTATTCAAAAATAAGCGAAACGCTTATTTAGCAAAACGCTTATTCAAAAATAAGCGAAACGCTTATTTAGCAAAACGCTTATTTTTTAAAAATAAGCGGGACGCTTATTTTAACATTGTACAATTCAAAAAAAATAAGCGAAACGCTTATTTAGCAAAACGCTTATTCAAAAATAAGCGAAACGCTTATTTAGCAAAACGCTTATTCAAAAATAAGCGAAACGCTTATTTAGCAAAACGCTTATTCAAAAATAAGCGAAACGCTTATTTAGCAAAACGCTTATTCAAAAATAAGCGAAACGCTTATTTAGCAAAACGCTTATTTTTAAAAAATAAGCGGGACGCTTATTTTAACATTGTACAATTCAAAAAAATAAGCGAAACGCTTATTTTTTAAAAATAAGCGTCACTGATCAGATGTAAAAACATTTAACGGTCTGACATTGTTACCGAGGAAAAGGTTGGTAGGTAGTGGGACTTGAACCCACGACTAGTCGCTATATGGGTGCTTGATCTAACCACTGAGCTACACAAACGTATTCTCTTCCTCAGTTGGGGCGCTGGTATATGCACGCGCAACAAGATCAGATTGTCTTAGATCAGATGTAAAAACATTTAACGGTCTGACATTGTTACCGAGGAAAAGGTTGGTAGGTAGTGGGACTTGAACCCACGACTGGTCGCTATCCGGGCGCTTGCTCTTACCACTGAGCTACACCAACGTATTCTCTTCTTCAGTTGGGGCGCTGGTATATGCACGCGCAACAACATGAATCATTGCCGACGTAATGATTCATGATGGTTCACGGTTTTACAGAAGCTGATTCACCAACTGTAAAGCGGTGACGAAATTCGATTTATTTTCAAATTCAGTAAGTAAGTATAATCGTTACACGACAAACAAATCAAAAAACAAAAATAAGCTCATTTTAAAAATAGATATTTGTATGCTATGTGGAAAGAAAAATTGCTGTGTTGTCGTCGGGTAAGTGTGAATTGGTTAGGGTTGTTGATTTGGTTGGGTTACGTCATGCTTGATAATTGAGCTTGTTGAAGTTGACCTGATGAAGAGAGAAGCTACTATGAACATGAACAGACAGAAGATTCACGAAGACACGGGCGTAACTTGGTTGTAAACACGGGACGGAATTTGTTGAAATCGTAATTCTTGGATCGAAGGACAGATTGTACGTTGAAGACTGTATTTCGCGTCTGGCGGACGTTTGCGTCTATTTTTGAGCGAATTCGTTGATGCGCTTCGAACGCGGCGACGAATTGGCTGAGGATGTCTTTTTTCAGCTGAAAATGGATGAAAAATTAGTTTTCGCAAACCAAAACAAAAGAAAAAACGTTTTTATTTCAATTACAGAAAAAAAACGCCATAGTAACATTTTCTACAGTTTTTTTACCTTTGAAGTCTTCGACGTCTACGTAGGGGACCTACGTAGGGTACGTAAAAGACCTTTAAAAAGTTACCAAGAAACGTTGAAATAGCTTTGAACACTTCGAACACTTCAAAGCCTTCGACGTCTACGTAGGGTACGTAGAAGAACTTCGAAGGGTACCCGTTTTCGCCTTTTCACCCCAAAAAACCAACTTTCAATATGCCATCACTGGGCACGCCATTGGCAGACTCGAGTTCCATGAGCTCATTGTGCAGGACCCTTTGCTTCTCAGCAAGCGTAATTTCCTGTACCCGATTGTTGAGGTCTTCCTTGCGTAGCCGAAGTTGGTAAAGCTCCTGGACGTAGATTACCCATTGCTCGAGGGTAAACCGGACCTTCGGACGATTGATGAGTGGAATTTCAAGCTCCAGTCCGACTCTGTTGACTTCGTAGATCCTCGATTCGGTTTCGTCGAGTCCAACTTCCTGAGCCGAGCGATGCCGTTCATTCTGCCTCTTCAGCACCTGTTCTGCGTACCTCTGAACACGCTTGATATTTCTCGGCGAGACCGGGATGGCTGGTGCAAGAACTGCAAGCGCATTCTGCAGATCGGCAGCGTTGATGCCATCGGTCAGGGTCTTGGCACGATTTTTACGCCTCTTCAAAAGTTCGGCACGACGGTTATTGCGTCGTGCATCGGTTGTTGTAGGGGTATGGAATTCAGCCGGAGAAGCATTTGGCATGATTTCAATTTTCGTTGTAGGACCCGCAATGATGAAAGATTTCTGCTGTTTTTTGTGCTCGTCGGCTTCCTTGACCATATCCGGGTCAATGGCTACCGTAGCCCGTCGATCACTGTTCCTCGCCCGCGACATCTTAGCCCGACGCCCGAGGAGACCGGCTTCCTTCGGGGATTCAGAAGCCGCCGATGCCATGTGATGTTTACCGTGACCGTTGTTAGCTGCTGTCAACTTTGGAGTTTCCTGAATCGTCGGTTGGGATGGTTTCTTGGACGACGGTGAAAAGTAGGTGATCACACGTGTTACTTCTAAAGAGTAACTATTTTTTGACAAGTTTTAAATTTATTTTTATCAGTATTTGTGATGATATGTGCTTAAAGCATTCTGACTGTTTTTTTAATTGTGTGGTGATTTTTGACCATAATGATACAAAACATGAAAAAATCATAAGTTACAGTACGTACCCAAATCTAATTTTATATTGAGAATTTACCATCTGCGCAAGTGAAAGATTAGCATACATTTTAGGCGAGCTTTAAGCATTCTGATTGTTTTTTTTAATTGTTTGGTGATACTTTCCCGCTACCTGACTATTATATTAAAAAAACAAAAAACGTTTAAAATTAAAAATTTTGTTAAACGAAAAGTAATATAATAGGAGTAATATAAAAAGTGTTACTCTGATTTAGCCTGGAAAACAAAACGTAATAAAATAGTGACGAAAAATGTTACTCTACTTCAGCCTGCTAAATCAAACGTAACATTATAGAAAAACGAATATTTGGAATGTTTTAAACAATTTTTTTAGGTTCAGGGGACAAAAAGTACCTTCGAAGTCTTCGTCGTCTACGTAGGGTACGTCTACGTAGGGTATGGCTATCGGCTTGGGTGGTGCTGGAGGAGGAATCTTGCGGAACTGAGATTGTTGTTGTTGTCGGAAACGACTAACTACGTCCACACCGGTAAGATCCCAGTTTTTGAGAACATTGTTTACGGACGCGAGTTTTTCGTCAATTTCCTAGAAAAAAAAATGCATTTCGTTTTTTTATGAAAAAAATGTGCACACAAATTTTTGAAAAAAAAAAGGGTTAGTGAAAGAATGGAATACAATAAAACAAATATTGAATAGAAAGAGGACCACACAGAAAATGAAAAAAAAGAAAATCGATTCTCAAAAACAAAGAAAAAAATGTATGAATAATGTTAGCTTTCGATAAAAAAAATCACAAATGACAAACAAAAAAATGGACAAAAAGCAGTCTAACACAAGAAAATGAGAAACAAATTTTAAAAAATGTTCGAAATAATTTTTTTTGCTTCCATAATTTATTAATATGCAGATCATTTTTTTTCCTAAAAAATGTATAGGAAAAATTCTAAGCTTGTGGATAGTAAAAAACAAAATGAAAAAAAAATACTCCAAGGGAAAAAAGTAAAAGAAAACTTGGTTGAGATTTCCGAACACAACAGCAACAACACACACAGAAAAAAAATACAGAAAGAAGATACCACAACAACAACTACAAGGAAAATTTATTCACCTTGAATTTATCATCCCATGCGTTTCTGCCAAACTGATTGGCAACAATACTTCTCGCATTTGCAGCCTGTAGACGAACCATCTGAAGGTGAAATTTGTCACAATATGACTCGTTTAGGAGCTGACAATTGACACCGTGAGGAATCATGAATGGATAAAAAATTTTTTAGAGAAACTTGGTGTTCGAGTGTACAAAGGAATCGTAAAACAGAATATTGGCGGGAGAATTACAAGAAGAGGGAGACGGAGTTTTTTGTGGCAAAGAAAAAAACATTCAACAAAGGACAGTCAGGAGTAGGAGAAGAAAAATCAATGCGCTGCGTTCCACAATGGGTCGAAACCACTGTCCCGAAAGTCACCGAATGCACAGGACATACGGGCGCACAGGACATTTGCCCTTGACGAATTTGAGTAGAGTGTACTAGAAAAATCATATTTATGTACGTAATAAAGGTCGAAACCCAATCCAGAATGCATTCGACGCGCAACAAAATTTTCTTTCTAACGATTATATTTAGTCCTATTTTAATGATTACAAAAAAATGCTAATATCGCTCCGCAAAGGTGATGCCACTGCAGCGATGTAAAATTCATCGAAAGTTACTATTTTTAAGAGCCAAACCGGCCCGAAAAAAAATGCAAGCAAAATTTTATTACTTATGGTACAGCATTGGGGCTACGGTTGCGCTCGCAGTTGGTTCAGTCCTTCACCACGGGTGGCAGCTGATGTCACCTGTCCGTGCAAGCGGTCGCGTCCTTTCTCAAACCTGCTCGCAGCTGTCAGCTACAGTATGTAGCCAGCATCCGTACTTTTGTTTCTACCGTTGAACCAAAAATACTGTACAAGGGTATGCACTTCAGACATTGTCTCTACAATTAAAATTCAAAACTCTGCAAATTGTGGATTAACGGTTAGCAACATATTGACAGCAAAAACCTCTTTTTAAAATCACACAAAAATGTTTAAAGGACCAAAAATTGGAGCGCAGACGGTATTGCTAATGTTTAGATGTCACTCACAAAACTCAATGTATAATCTATAAAACAAAAATGTATTATTCGCAATACAAAAATGTATGGGTAAACTGATCAACACATTCAATGTATAAATTGCGTGATTATACATTTTTTGTATTAGTAATAAAACCACTATTGTATTATACGTTAAACAAAAAATGTATAAAATGAGGCTTGGCAAAGTGCGTTGAATGCGTTTTCCTTACTGTCGTTTTTAGGCCACCGTTCGTTCCCTCGTTGCAACCCCCTTGGTTTTCGGTACTTTTTACATAATTTATTGATAACGACAAATAAAAAAAAACAAACTAGCAACTCCACACAAAAAAGAAAAAAAATGAAGGTATAAAATGATGAGATGAGGGAAAATGAGCAGGATCTTTTGCAGTCGCTTTACCTAAAAACAAAAGAGTTCGTCAGGTCTCCGAGTTTTTCTTCCAACTTACAGTAAATTTGAAGAGAAGCAAGGTTGCACATCATCTGAAACTTTTCGTGAAAACAATAACGAAGCTTTAAAGTTTTTATCCCCCCCTTAATTTCACACCAACTGCCTTTAAACCTATTTTTTACTCTTTTTCGCGATTGTGAAGCCGGTTTGGCACCCCATCTGTCGCAGCGCAATCCTACCTAACAAATCTCAAGCAAGAACTCATCATACAATCGCAAAAAAAAATTAAAAAACAGGTAAAACTTGGTTGGTTATCAAAAAAGTGCCCAATTATTTTATAATCTTTAAAAAAACTTACGTTGGCATCATCACCCCATTGGAGTGATGCTGTCACCACACCGGTCAGTTGGAGCCGTTTGGAGGATGTCACCTGAAAAATCTGAAATAAAAACAAGACAATTCACGCTAAAAAAACAACAATTACAACACGAACGAGAAAAAAAGAACATGGACAAAAAAAGAACAAAGTTGGGCTGATCAAGCCGAGCGCTGCGACGCAACATTCGTGTTGAGACTCCTCGACAACGGAAAAGTCGCAGAACGCGCTGTTTGTAAAATTAATTGGACGAAATTTATTTCTAAATTCGAAAACTTTGAATAGATATTTGTAAATTTTTTGTTTTTTGACAAAATAGAATCACGTATTGTCGTTCGAACTGGGCTACTGGCGTTTTTCAAAATTTTCATTTTTGACAAAATTAAAGGAGGTGTACTAGAAAATTCATTACTAGGTAAAAAATAAAGTTACGCATGCAGTTAAAAATGAATTCGAAGCGCAACAAAATTTTCTATCCAGTAAAAATATGCACATGATTCATAATAATTTTCAAATGCCTGAGAAACTCAAACTTCCAAAAAATTTTCCTGAAATATGAATTTTCAAAATTTTTTCGAAGCGTAATCCAAAAACTAAAATCGGCATCGCATTCTACAGTATCTTTTACATCTGGAGCGATTGTTTCAGAATTTTATATTTTTTCCGCGCGCCAGTGCAAATTTTCTTCTGAACCTCCTTTTTTTGGTGAGCAGACACCAAAATTTTTCAAAGTAGGGTTCGGTAAAAAAATCGGCATGGATCGCGTTCGAAATGCATTTACGCGAAAAGTTAGGGTCCGGGGCAGAAATGAACGCTGAAGCGAATGACGTACTCTGTTTTTTAAATTGAGTTCTAAAAAGTTCCGAAAATCTAATTTTTCTCAGAAATTTCATTTTTTTCAAAACTTCTAAGGTGATAAGGTATAGATTTTTCTTCAAAATCAGTTAGAGAATTTTGTTTCGTTTCAGAATTGCTTTTGTTTGCCTTCCTAGCTCATTTTGTTTATGCGCCGCGATTTTTCTACCATACCTCCTTCGATTTTGTTAATTTTGACCGAATTAAAAAAAAGAATTATGTCAGCATAAAGAACACCCCTGAAACTGTCTGTAAACAAAATTTCATAAAAAAAACTGAATTTTGGGCTGAGTTACATTTTTTTGTAATTTGGTGCGAAATCCACATCCTCAAAATGCATTGACTCGCGCGCAACATGCGAACGCCTCAGCAGGCAATACAAATAATACATTTTTTGTATTGCCGCTGCAATTGCCGGAAATTCCTGTTTTATACATTTTTATGTATAACTCATGATACAAATAAGTATGAATCAGTAAGACACAACAATTGTATAATACATATTTTTTTGTGAGCAGCGTAAGTGAAAAAAACTGGCAAACTCAATACAAACGTGTTTAGTCTAGTGGCTATCGATCACGCAAAAGAAAAATCAAAAAAACGCATGCGCATGCGCATGCTTAAAAAACAACATTATGATGCATTACTCTGAAATTTGGATTGTTTCTGAATTTTAAAATTTACACAGAAAGCAAGCCAGTTATCCGAGTCAAACAACATAGCATAAAAATTTTCTCATGTCAAATATTTTGTCGTGTCGTGGGTCGCTGTGAGTCGCTGGGGGTGGCATTGGGTCGCACACAAACAGAACATATATTTTGATAAAAATGCAAATAAAAACACAATTTAAAAAAAAGACATTTCTGTAATTCCATCTTAATAGTTTGCTTCAGGGGTATCAACAAATCAAATTCTTGTCGGTCCGGTCCGGCCCGATTGACACACTTGGCGAAAATGCCGTTTATCACACCCGTCGACCAGAAATGCCCTCTTACTAAGAATAACGAAACGTAATAAAATAGTGACGAAAAATGTTACTCTACTTCAGCCTGCTATATGAAACGTAACATTATAGCGAAAAAAAGTGTTACTCTACTTCAGCCTGCTAAATCAAACGTAACATTATAGCGAAAAAAAGTGGTACTCTACTTCAGCCTGCTAAATCAAACGTAACATTATAGCGAAAAAAAGTGTTACTCTACTTCAGCCTGCTAAATCAAACGTAACATTATAGCGAAAAAAAGTGTTACTCTACTTCAGCCTGCTAAATCAAACGTAACATTATAGCGAAAAAAAGTGGTACTCTACTTCAGCCTGCTAAATCAAACGTAACATTATAGCGAAAAAAAGTGTTACTCTACTTCAGCCTGCTAAATCAAACGTAACATTATAGCGAAAAAAAGTGTTACTCTACTTCAGCCTGCTAAATCAAACGTAACATTATAGCGAAAAAAAGTGTTACTCTACTTCAGCCTGCTAAATCAAACGTAACATTATAGCGAAAAAAAGTGTTACTCTACTTCAGCCTGCTAAATCAAACGTAACATTATAGCGAAAAAAAGTGGTACTCTACTTCAGCCTGCTAAATCAAACGTAACATTATAGCGAAAAAAAGTGTTACTCTACTTCAGCCTGCTAAATCAAACGTAACATTATAGCGAAAAAAAGTGTTACTCTACTTCAGCCTGCTAAATCAAACGTAACATTATAGCGAAAAAAAGTGTTACTCTGATTTAGCGTGGAAAACAAAACATAATAAAATAGTGGCGAAAAATGTTACTCTACTTCAGCCTGCTAAATCAAACGTAACATTATAGCGAAAAAAAGTGTTACTCTACTTCAGCCTGCTAAATCAAACTTAACATTATAGCGAAAAAAAGTGTTACTCTACTTCAGCCTGCTAAATCAAACGTAAGATTATAGCGAAAAAAAAGTGTTACTCTACTTCAGCCTGCTAAATCAAACGTAACATTATAGCGAAAAAAAGTGTTACTCTGATTTAGCGTGGAAAACAAAACGTAATAAAATAGTGACGAAAAATGTTACTCTACTTTAGCCTGCTAAATCAAACGTAACATTATAGAAAAACGAATATTTGGAATGTTTTGAACAATTTTTTAGGTTCAGGGGACAAAAAGTACCTTCGAAGTCTTCGTCGTCTACGTAGGGTACGTAGCGGACCTTCGAAGGTAACTTGAAAATCATTTTAAAGCACGTAAATATACATTTTTGTGATTTAAAGCAAGACAGACAAACGCATGCTTTTGTCTGAGAAAAAAAAAGCAAAAAAATATGTGACCTGTTATGGCTCGGTTGAAAATCTGCATCACACGCATAAAACAAAATCCATCAGTTATGATAAAAACGCAGGCTTCAATAGATAAACGAAAAAAGGGACAGACAGCACAATAATTTTGAAAGAAATAAACAACCACCTTTACTCCAAAACAGACTTCAATAGGATATGAGGCCACTTTTGTGAGCATACACTGGATCCGGCAGTCACAGGTCATCTGGGGTCACTGTGTAAACGTTGACAACACAAGATGTATAATATGTATACCGATCACGTTATTTCGCTTTGAGCTCAATATTGACTTTTTTGTAACTAGCCAGTCACAGCACTTTTGCAAGTAGGGACATCCTGCTTGTTTGATGGATGGTTGGGGGACTCACTCAGTCAGTCGTTGTCCACCCAGCCAGCCAGCTGGTCCTTTGTTTTTTCCACACACACTGCTGCGCGTTTAAACGTACTGTGGGGTACAACAAATATAAAAAAATTAAAAACGCTTTTTTTTATACTTTGTCACTGACAGCACAGTTAAAAAAAAGATTCAGACCTGGGAAGAAGTAAAGCCAAACAGTAAAACAAAGTGCAGCAGGATGCATGACACATTTGCAACGGACTTACGGCAGGCAATAAGTCGCTTTCCTTAAGCCTTTCGACATAAAAGCTATGTACTGTAACTTGAAGCAAATAAAAAGAAAAGAATCTGTTTCCGTTGAAACGGTTTTCCAATGATGCCATAGGATACTGATTTCAGAAACCAAGGTCAGTGTCCGTATGGCATCACTGCGAAAGCTGTTTCAAGAAAATCGCTACAAAGTAGGTATGTACCGATGCTTGCCTGTTTTACTACACTAAAGAAGAATGGAAGCGCTGTGTCAGGAGCCAGGAAAAGAAAAATCTTGGATTAACGGACTAGGGGTATAATTGACTGCCAAATAGAAAGACCCAATGATAGAAAACAAGGCACCGTTGATACAAAAAGGCAGATACCAAAAAAAATAGAGATACCGACTGGCTAATAGAGGAAAAAATTGCCGCACAGCAAAAAAATGATGACAAAGAAGATAAATAGGGAACGATGAGCAAGACGGACACATGCTTTTGTGCAAGAAAAAAAAGACAAACAGTTATTTATGTGAGCTATCATAGCTCGACAAAAGCGCTGCATCAAACGTATCAACCTGAATGCATCCGGTAAAATAAAAAAGCAGGCTTCACCAGATTAACGAAAAAAGCGCAGACAGCAGATTAATTTTGAAAGAAATACATAGACAACCACCTTTACTCCGAAACGACCGAGTTGACACGATCGACTGCTGCGCACAATCATGCCAAAACACACTAGTTAGGAGAACAATTCGGTTGATCACCGTTTAACATAATCGATACAAAAAGGCATAACAAAAAGAAGATGTGAACATAACAACAATCTGTCAGACAAGTATTTATACGAGTAAAACAATAGTGATGGATAACAAATACATATATGTAAATAAAGAACGCCGGGTAAAACATAAGAACAAAAATTGAGCAGCAGAAACAATATAACAACGCTACGAATACAAAATCGTGAGCAACGAAAGACGAGTAAGACAGACGCATGTTTTTGCGAAAGAAATGGCAGGCGACCTACTTTAACATAAGCTGGGGTTTGTTGAAAACCTGCGTCACACGTACTAGCCTGAATTCGTCTGGATAAAAAACTAAATGCAAGCTTCACTACGTACACAAGTCGCGTTCTATAAATAAATGAACTTAAAAAAAATTCCTTTAGAAAAAAAGATTTTCCCATCGCGAAAATTTGTTGTGCCAGGGGTTGCTGTGAGTCGCTCTGGGTGGCATTGGGTCATGGCCCACGACTCGTAGGGGGGGGGGAGAGAAGGGGGAGATGGAGTGCCGTACAAAAAAATTTTCTCAAGTCATAAATTTTGTCACTCGCCGCCATGGGTCGCTGTGTGCCGCTGTGGGTTTTCAAGGAATTGCAGGGAAAGGAGAGAGAGGGGAGGAGAAGTGCCGTACAAAAAAAAGTGCCGTTAGATATAGAAAAAATTCTATGCAGTACAGTACTGGAATGCAAATTTTTGAGGAATAAAAAATTGTAAAACAGTATACATTGGTGGTAACAAAAATGAGCATGTTGTCCGGCACAATCGTTTTTCGAACATTTGCTTAATGAATGTGTTGTTGATTTACCGCTTGCTTTTACTTTCCCCCAACCTGACCGGGCTGGCAAAATCAATAAAGGTGCACGGAAAGGTAACGCTGATCACCGCGTCAATTTCATGGTGTTGTGAAACACAAAAAATTCAGGGCCAACATTATATAGATATTAAAAACTGCAAAGCACTTTATTTAATAATAAATTTGCGGAACAAGTAGAAATTGCGCACGATCATGCCAAAACACACTAGCTGGGAGATCCCGAAGCTCATTCGGTGCAAAATAAAGTTCAGGCATACCCCACTTACTTATGTGTATTTGCTTAGCCAAATGACCTGAGTTTGGAAAACTGCGTATAGCAATATATAGCTTGATTAGATTGCGCATAGTCTTACCAAACATATTCTATACAATACACGTCAGTTCCCGCTCAATCTCGGGTTTTGTGTAAGACAAATGATGTTGAGGTCAAACACCGAAGACATGACCGACGACCTTTGGCGATGAATTTCTTTCACAATCTGCCCTAAACTAATATTTGTACTCGTCTCAGTTCATGATTGAACTTTTTTGTGCTTTGCAGACCCTTGAATTGCTGTCCAAATTTGCGACGCTTAACTGATCCGCGTGCATGCGCGCAGTACCCTTCGTTGGCGGTCTCTTTCAAAGGCTCCCAAACGCTGTTCATGAGCGGTCTTTGAATAATTTTTTTTCGAAATACTTCAAAAACACAAAATAAGAGTAAAGAAGCATAACAAAGCGTTTTACCATGTAAATAAAAATTAAAACTGAACTGGTTACCAAATAATGACTTTTGAAGAAAATTGTCATCGCCCGTTACAGTAACCAATATACTGTGCCCAATGACAGTAAGTGGCTTATTTTAGCAGTGCACTAACGTACTTTTTTGAAAAAAAATTTGAACCGGATCGCACGCTTTTGACTTAGGTAGCAGCGAAAAAACATCAAAGTCAAGAAACCCCGAGTTTTTAAAGCGTATGTACCAGAAATACGTTCGCCCTTCCTTGAATTTGCATCTCCTCTCTTCTCGCCTTCCACACTAAAGCTTATTAACTCCATCGAAAGCGTCCAGCGCAGAGCAACCAGAATGATCGTAGGCCGCTGTCGTGGTTCTTTTAATCTGTATTCTCTCACAATGCCTTCTTACCGCGATAGACTGCGTTTTCTGGGTCTTGACACTCTGTCGAAACGCCGTCGCATCATCGATCTCTGCACACTCTTCAAACTCATTTAAACACCGCAGATTTGCCCTATATCATTTAACTTTCGGGCTTCCAGAACTCGTGGTGCGCGCTTTAAAATTATCATCCCAACTGCTAAGAAATCTGTCTGGCATAACTTTATCGCTAGTAGACTTTTAACAAACTTCCTACTGATGCTCTTAACGTCTTCAAACAGCTGCTGTCGGGTCTAAAACTTTAGTTTTGTCAACCACCTCCTCTTATTGTTTTTTCTCCTTTTCCTTACTCCCTTAATCTCAACCCTCTACTTTCCCACCCATTGATGTTACCGTCCCCGCATGTATACTTTTGCATGTATAAATAAATAAAATGTCATAAACTTTTGGCCACTTCGGTGATTCTTTTTATGTAATTTGCTTTTTGGTTATTTCTTGGACATTTCTTTCAGAATTATTTCTCGTGTGACGTGGGATTTCAAAATCTACTCTCTAACAAGAGAAAGATCGAACCACTGGCGAACGGCCTCGGCCATAAAGGCGGGAAGAGTGTTGATGGATCCAACAACAGAATAATAGGGAAAAGGGAACGAAGTCATGTAGGGGAATAAGACAACCTTTCCATCAATGGTTTCCTGAATTTTGGTGTCGTGAACCGAGTTCTCGCCATCGACGATGATGTAGAGCACAGTGACGTTGTCTTGTGCAAGGAGTCGGACGCGTTCGCTAATGACGCTGCTCTGGATGTGCATGTCCTGCCCGTTGCCGATGATGATGAGCATCTGCGAGGGCATTGAAGGCGTTGATGACGTGGATCTAGCATTGGCAAGGTAGCGTCGAGCGAAGGCAAGGAGCAACTCGATGACATTCGTTGAGTCCTGGTCAAACTTGAGCGCTTTGAGCAGGGACGCAGTGAGTGGTTCCTGGATGTTTTCGGCACTGCAGAAGTCGCGAAGCATGCTGACGTTTTTGTCAAACTTGCAGATCGCAAGCTGACCGATTTCGAGTTGGCGGAAAATCTTCTCGACGATGACTAGAGTCTGGCAGGTGACATCGGTCATTCGGGAGTTTGACATGCTGCGCGAGTTGTCAACGGCGATCATGATTTGAAAGAATCGCTGCTGCTTCTTCGTCGGACGCAGCCATATCTTTTTTTTTTCAAAGTTGCTGGCGATGCAAGATCGTAGCAGTCGCATGTCAATGCGCTTGCCTGTCAGGTACTCACCCCTGAAAAAATTAGCACTGTTATAAACCAAAAAGTCGCGCATAAAACTCACTGAAGTTGATTTTTCAGTGTTTTTTCCAACATCTTTTTGATGTTATCCGCCAGTTCGTAAACGATAGGTTGAACCGAATGCTCGATTTTGGAAAATTTCTTTTCGCTTTGGAAATCGTTTTCTTCTTCGTCATCTTTCTCGCTGTCGCTTTCTTCGGAATCGTAAAGTCGGTTTCTGACTTGCTCAGCAAGGTCAAAGAAATTAGTCGAAACATGGACGACATCTCGGTCGCAGATCTCAAATTCATCCTCGTTCTCTGATTCTTCAAGGATTCTAACAGTTCCCTTCTTGATGCTGTGGATTTCAGATCCTAGATCGCTTCTCACATTTTCATTTGACGTGTTTCTGAAGTTGCGAGAGGACAGAAATTCTTGAAGAGTTTCAACTTCTTCGACGGGGTTCGCGTTTGCGTGTTCCTCAACAACGATCATTTGGTCTTCTTCATCAGCGCTGTCTTGCGTGTCGTCTACTTCGGAAGCAGTAATGTCACACTCAAGGGTATCGTCGGCATTCTCATTGATGCTGTCGCTTTCCGTCTCTTCCGACAGTGGGTTTTCCCAGAGCCTGGGATCGAGCTCGACTTCATCGGGTTCGTCGACCTGGTGCATGCCCCCGTCAAGGTCATCCTCGTCGCCGACGTCGTTGGCACCATTGCCTTCGCCCATGTCGTAGTCCTCGCCTCCGGCCTCGTTGCCCTGCTCATTTGTCGGGATGGGGTTGACGAAACCTTTGCGCAGGATTCGGGCAAAGATATGGAACACTTGAACAAAAAGCACGCAGATCCGGTTGACAAACTGCCCGAGTGCGTTGTCGACGAGTTTGAGCGTGTCGATGACTTCCGTGAGGCGTTGTTTGTACGTCGGGATATCAGCATGGCAAATTTCAGTACTGCTTGTGGTGATATTTACCAGGAGGTCAAGTTCGGAAGTGATGCGCGTTTCCTTGCTGATAACAAGAGCAATTTGCTTGATGACATCGACTGGAGTCGTATTTTTGTCGCCAGCCTTCGTCACAATAGACGCGTAAATCTGCTGAAGGCGTAGTTGGAAGATTTCGATATCAAAAGTATCCGCGTTGGTCAGCCTCTCGGGAATGTCGTCTTGCACCACATCGGAAAGCGAGGGAAGGTTTTCTTCAATGTTGCTGAGCATCCGACAGTGACGAGGGTAGTGACGGAAAAGCGCCGAGTTGGGGCTAATTATTGATTGAAGACGCAGAGATTGGCATTGCTTCGTGTCAAAAAACTCAAATATTGCTTTTCTGAAAAAAAATTATTTTTTTAGAAAAATCAAAAATGTGACAACAAGAAATATTTTTTTGCACACAAAAGTAAGTAAAACATTCTTTCAAAGAATTTTATAACAAAAAACTTGTAATTTTAAATACAAATTTAAATTTTTTATCGTGGAAATGAAAATCAGACTTTTGAGTTTTCTACTAGGCCGTCAGTCAAAATTATAAATTTAACTTACCGGCACCACAGTTCACGAATTTTCGACTTGGAAACCTTATCCGCCGCGACCATCAGAATTTCAAAGCATTCAAGTACCGTGTTCGCGTCCGCCAGAACCGCTTTGTAGTCTTTGTGCTTCATCGTCAATGGCATTTCAGAGACAAACTCATTCGGTAGAACGAACTCGCCCTGCGATGGCGCCGATGGCACAGCATCCACCAGTGCAATCAGGAGCTTTGCTTGCGCAACAGCATGGGCAATTGTCGTTTGCAATTTTTGGAAAGTTTTTTGAACGTGTAAATCGCTGACTCGCTGCGTCTTTTTCATGGATGCATGTTTTTCGTTTTTGCCGGCGAAGATTTGGATTTCATCCCTTGCAGCGATGAATGCTTTGGTTTTGGCTGCAATCTCTTTGAGCTCAGAGACCATATTGATCAACCAAACATGGTTAAACGTTGTAAGGCCTCGAATGTGACCAAGCATCTCCGGCGTAAGCTGTTTCGTGATGAAAGGCAGAGCATTTTCGTTGAATTGATTGACGAGACGTGTCACAACATTCTTCGCAACAGCACACGACCGGAAGAGTTCAGCACTGATGCCAGAACCAGTCGCGATAGACGACAGCGCGTCCTGGAGAGTGTGATCTGCCAATTCGTCGGTCGAGTTTTGGCTTGACAGTCCGAAAGCCGCTGCCTGCTGGATGAGATCGGCAAAGCGGCGCTGGCGTTCCGCAACAGTCTCGTTCTGCAGCCCTTCGTTGATCGCGTCATCGTTTTCGACATAGGCTACATCCGTCGACAGAATGCGTAGAAGCTCATCTGCGGAACCAGACAAAGTCTCAGGTACGTTGTGGCCCGGTAGTGCATTCAATACTTGGCAAACATGTTCGTGGAAAAGAACAAAATTGAAAGAATCACCCTCAGCAACTGCCAGGGTTGGTTTCAGTGTCACCTGCAAAATTAAGCTTTCAAAAAAGTAAAATTTTGTCAAAAACTTACCTCAAACGCTGGCAGGATTGGCACAGGGGGCAGAAATTCAATAAGAACGCTTCGAAGAGCGATGTTGTTGTTCGCCTTGAATTCCTTGACGACATCAAAGAGCGCATCATGCGTAAGCAGCGTGAAGGCTTTCACCGACCACAATTGGAAGTCCTGTGACGCGAAAAAGTTTTTGATAACCTGGACAAGTTTTCGGCGATTTTGTTCGTACTTTTTGACGACCAGGGGCTTGAAGGCTTCAAGGAAGAATCCCATTGATCGCAATGACACCGGCACGTCGCTTCCGATGACCATGAAGTCAGACATATAGTCAGCAAGACACCCAAGAAAACGGACCAACTCAATACGAGCTTCAAAGTCCATAAGTGTCGATGACATAACCCAGGAGAGAATCATGGAGTATAAGTTTGTCACGTCATTCCACTCTTGGGATCTGGTCATGTCGACAAACTTTAAAATGATAGGGTAGCCGGTAGCAAAAGTTAAAGCGCGAGAATCATCTTCGACGAAATGGTTAATATGCAACCACGTGGAGATTTGCATTTTGCGCCAGTCGACAAGAATCTTCTGGAGCTCGTTGAGTTCAGCTGCCATTGAGTACTGAGGAGGCGAAACGACATTCCAGCGTTCGCAACGTTCTATAAATTCGCAAAATGCCAAACTTAATCAAAAAAATCGGAAAAAAAGACTTACCAAAAACGTTTTCGATCCATGACGCCATTTTGAGCTGCGGAACTCCAGAATCGCAATCGAGGAACATTTCAACAAATTTTTCGGCTTCTCTTAGATTTGCGTCTTCTGGAAAAACGTCGCAAACATTTTTCAAGACGTTGTAGAGATTCTGAATTGCCTTCACGCCCCGGATCACTCCAGAAACATCACTTTCGTTGTAGACATTGATCGGAGTTTTCTTGGAGTTATTCCTGCCTGCCAAAAACCTTTCAAATGCCTTGAGCGCGACGAGATGGCCATCGACAACCGTGTTGGGCAGCGTTGGAAGACTTTCAGAGCACCAGGCTGCATCAGGATCCTTCTTGATTAGGGACGAGTGCTTAAGCCGTTCAAAGACCCAGGCAGTCGGCAGGAAAGCCATGGACATAGCTTCAACTTGTTTATCGGCCAATGATTTGTCGTGGACTGCGAAAAGTCGTCGCGAGAAACGCAGAATGTCACGGGGGTTCAAGAGAAGACTAGACTGCGGTACTGACTTTGAGATCACAAAATCCCAGTTAGCGAAGTTAGCAAAGGAAGCATAGGCGTCATCGTCCTGCTCGCTCGGATGATTTCTCTCTTCAATGGTATTTCTGACGCTGTGGTTTGTGAACCATCGATCCCACTCACGGAACAGCCAATCAACAGCTGCCTGCTTCAAGACGGGGTTTTTGTTGAAAATGAAGCTTTCTGCAAGCTGTAATTGTAGATGCATTGGCATCTGTCCTTCAGGGCCCGAGAGACATGTTTTGCGAAGAGCGGTGCTCGTCGAAAAGATTTTAACATCGAATGAAACGGGGTCGACGCGTTCGTGGATGTCCAATTTTTTTTCCACACAGTGACGGTTGTAAGCTTCTTTGGCGCACTGCCGGTTGTAGCTAACAATCACGCGAAGTACGTAGACGACTAACAGTAAAGGTACAACGATGTCTGGTAAGCTGAAGTACTCAAACATGAGGGTGTGGCCGAAGGTGCGCAGCATCTCAATCATCTCCTCATATATGAATATAAGAATTTCAAGTTGCTCTGGTGATTCTTCCTGGACATTGGCGTGCTTTGCTGTCACGTCGTAGTATTTTTCCCAGCGCTGATAGAAGGTAAGGACAACGTTTTGTAGCTCTTCAAACTGCAAAAAACAAACATTAACCTGTACACATCCAATTTTTTTTACCTTTGTACTCGATGGGCGATATACACGGTTTACATAACCATGACCAAGTGGTTTCAGTTCTGCTTCGATTTCAGATAAGTAGCGCAGTAGAGGATGAGCAGATGAGGCGACTGGGAAGACGAGTGGGCAATCAGTGAACAGTTTAACCAGAGAAAGTTTCGTCCGCAGACGGATATCTTCTACGTGAACCGCAAAGCCAGGATCGACCATACCTTTTTGCGGTATAAGACCTTGAAGGACATTCAGAACACACCATTGAACATAATCAAATTCAGTGCAATTACCAGCCACGACTGCGATCTTGGTACTAAAATTGCGCACAACGGTCAATTCTAATGTAAACAGGAATTAAAAAAATTGTCATTTTAAAAGCAGGAACATGTTGGATAAAACCCTTTGTTTTAATTTTTTTTAATATTTAAAAAAAAAGTTTTTCTTTCTGCACAGGACCAATTTTTGCTCCTATATTCCGGTCTAAACTCACTCGAATTCGATAAGCGATCCAGTGTTCTTGCAGTTTAGCAGCCAAGTATAAGCAATGTGAGTGTCAAGATGACAGGAAGTTGAGAGAAGATCCCTGAGGGAAATGGCCGACGTCGACGTTGAACTCCAATTAACCAAAGTCCAGAAGTTGCAAATGACTGAGAGCATGACGTTATACGTTCGAATATCGCTGAGTTGCTACAATCAAAATCATGTAAGACTTGAATAGCAAAAAAGTTATCCGAGTGGTTTTATTGCATACTTGACAAAACCAATTGGCATATCATTTGACTCAGTTTTTGGTAATATTTTTTTTTTAATATAAAAAAAGCAATCATTTTAAACATTTCCAAAATAAAACGTGGCATTGTGACATTTTTTGTTTGGCATTTTTTTAAATCGTGACCTCCCATTTATATATTTAAAAATTCCTATTAAAAACTGAGTCGAATAATGTGCTGTCCGTGCATAAAAGTACAATGACTTTTTTTTTTAAATTTTAGAGTAACGAAAACGTTAATTACGACACGCGTCATCGTGCAGGATAAATTATAAATATCAGAAGTATATCAGAAATGTTACTACTTTGACACTATGCTACTTATATACTAGGCAATACTTCATGCGAATTGGCTGTGCAAGTACGTAATACATAAAACCCCTCGTATCACTTTTTGGATAGCGCTGATTTTTGAAACACATTTTGAAAGCGAAAAAACTCACGCTAATGGATGAATCAATGCGGCTGACGCCAAAGTTAGAATTCAACAAAACCAGACATTGTATAATTTCTTTCCTGTTTTGTTGGCAGAATTCAAAATGTCGGAAGAATTCGACAGAGTGTATAGGCGAGTCTGGGTATTGTAGAGTCAGGGTCGTGCAATCCAACGTCTCCATGGTGCGCATTGCCGTGACGCACTCGCGCATTCCTTCTGTCAAAGAGTAAACCGTTTTTGGGTGTACAAATTCGGTTTTTTCAACGCGCTCGACGCACTCTTTGATCTGAAACAACTTTTACAGTCCGCGGTGTGTGTAAACGTCAAAATTACCTTCTGGCATATAATGCCGATGTCGTCTGCCTCCTTCTGGGTCTCAAGAGGATCTACCCTGCATACCTTACCGAGCTTGTCTTTGTATTGGGTGCCATCCGTAGTCGTTGTCTCGCCGATGTCCGCACAATATCTTTGCAAGTTGAATCGTTCTTCCTGTGTAAAATTAAACTTGTCATCTGAGAGCTTTGAACTGAGTTTTAATGCTTGAAAGCATCGGCGAACGTAGAGCGGGTGAGGAAGTTTCGTAGTTCCAGCTGTACGAGTTACGCTTCTTGTGAAGACGAGAAAATCATATAGCCAGCCTAAGAATTTCTTGTCAAACGAAATTTCCTGGTCGGGCGAAACTGCCAGCCGAGATGACGCGGCGACGATTGAGTTCATGACACCATTGATACGGGCATCGTTGGACTGAGCGTAAATAGAATCAATATCTGCTGACTCTGTCAGATGCGAATAAATTGCACTGAACCACTTTAGCAAAATTGCAAGCACGTATCTGTAAAAGAATTTCAAAAATTGAATAAAAAACTAAAAAAATTAAGAGTGAAAAAAAAATAACTACAAAAAATTTATTGAGTGACAAAACTATAAAAAAAAATTTATTGAACTAAAAATTTCATAAGTGAAAAAAATATAAAAAATTTATTAAAAAAAGAAAGATAAATGTCGTGTAATTTTTTAATTCCTTTTTTTCATTGATATGTACGAATAACAATTTTTTAATATGTACGATGATTTTAAAAAAAATCTCAAAACGTACCTATCGCATTCAGTTGCAGTCACGGATGATTTGGCAAAGAAGCGACGATCGATGAGAGACGAGGAACCATTTTGCCTTTCTCGGTTCAGGAGGAATGATTTTACGTCGACCAGAAAAGATGACTTGATGCTTTGCTTGATTTCCGTAAAAGTGACTCTCATGATGACGTCATCTGTTGCAATTTCCACGGTAGTCGATAGCAAAGCCATGGCAAAAATAGAAGAAACTCGCAGTAGTCGATCTTCATCGTGCTTTAGTTTTGACCAACGATCAAACAGTTGCCATCTCCATGCAGCGATTGAAAGCGTCGGTGTGCGGCTGCGAGGATTGTTGGAATCGAAAAGCACCAGTTCGGCTGGCGGACAACGAACCTCATGTTCGGGCAACATGATGAGTTGGAATCCGTTAGAATGTCCAAACGAAATTCTGTCGTCGAACGTAGGGGAGAGCGTGGATGGCGCATTCTTGAGCATTCCCGCCGGTATGGCCGCCAGTCGTTGAGTTGCAGTCCAAGTTTGCCGGGCGGCTGCTTGTAAGATTTGGACAACTTCATCGGCGGTAGGATTGAGTATCTGAGTTGATAGAGCTGAGCACATTGTCTTCTCCTTTGCTAGGACGATGTTCAGCACAGAACATGGATCTTGATACCAGGTATTCCAAGAGCCCATTGCGATTTCGACGGTTCGATTTCTCAAAGTCCTCGAAACAGGGCCGTTTTCGGGGTCCATCGTAAGGAACAACCGAAAGTTGGGATGTCTTTTGATCAAGCCTGAGCCAAGATCTGCAGTTTCAGATAGAACAAGGCTCCCATTTTCTTCCAAACAGGTATTGAGTTGCTCAAGAACAGCCGCCGAGCAGCAGTTAACATCTTCCATGAGTAGCCAGTTACCATTTGTATATGCGTTGACGAATACACTTGAACGCCACTTGAAGCTGAGGAATATTTTTTCAAGTTTCAAGGTAAGGGCTTTGAGAATGATCCGATCGCTTTCGTCCAGTTCGGGGACTTCAGAAGCCTTGGCGATGATACGACGAATGTCTCGAACATTCAGAGCGCCCGTGGACTTAGTCGATTCGAGGAGAACACTCTTGTAGGATGCACGGCAGCGTTTGAGTCCATCGTTGAAGAGACGAATCAGATCGTGGCGAATGACATCAAGCTCAGCGGTGCTGATAAACTGCTCGTAGCATCCAATCAGGTCAGCGACATCGGTATCTTTGTTGAGATGCATTCTCATCAGTGGAACCTGGGCTAGCGAAGCGAGAATGCGAACTACAGACGTCTTGCCTGAATTTCGGGCGCCCGACAGCAAAACAAGCCAATTCAGCTTGACGCATGCTGTAAGCTGCTGCAGAAGTGCTTCTTGAGACGGCAGAAGCAAGAGATTGGTCAATTTGATGTCAAAAGCTGTCGTTGGCTGGATGTTGTACTTCGGCTCACCAAAGTAGACGCCATTTTCATCGTCATACTGGATTTCCGTCCGCGGGGGGTTGAAACGACGGAAGGTTTTTTTGATGGCAGTCAAGACGCGCTGCCTGGCATACAGTGTAGCAAACCTGCCGACGTAGATGATTACAGCGCCAAAGACTTCGTTGTCAAAGAGTCGACAAAAATCGCGAAGACGAAAGAGATCTCTGATATTGAAATCAAACGTATGACCGGGGCATACGATGTCGGCAATACGTGAAACCTCGTAGTTTAGGTTGAATATGCAAGATCCAAAGTATTCTTCACTGGATTGCAGCCCACTGCGCAGAATGCTGATTATGGACAACATACTTAGGGGACGCAAACGGATCTGAAAAGTTCGGTTGAGCCAAAGAAACAAAAAGTTTGCAACATATTTTGTTAAAATCATGAAACATTTTTATTAAATTTCATGATGGCTTTTCTAAATTAATAAAAAAAGCGACAAAATTCCGTATATTTTCAAATTGTTTTTTTGTTGTCTTTCGATTAAAAAAAATAATTTTTTTATAAAAATGAATCAGTTTCAGGTCGATGCATGTAATCTCATTTCCCCGCCATTTTTGTCGTAAAAAAACCCACAGTAGTAAAACGATTGAAAAGTCCCTTTGCCAATCTCTCGCCTTGTCGATGAGGATTTTGGCATGCAAAAAACCGGCACTTTGTGGCATCAATTTTGAAAGTTTTGTTGAGCTCCGGAATGAATAGTCTTTGTCTGTAGTCGAAGCATGAACTGAGGCCTTTCAGAACTGAAGGGGGCGCCAGATTTATCTATAAAAACACAAAATATGCTTAATACTGCGACAAAATTTCAAATTAATAGCCAACCTCTTCGAGAATGACCCATAAGCCTTCTTTGATGGCTTTCAGCAACGGTCCATCTCGCCACTCAAAAGTGATCAGTCCGTCTTTATCGGAGACCGGAACATCCCTTCCAATGAGATCTGCGATATCTGTCTGGTCGCTCAGATTGAGGCGTACCACGCGATGTCCAGTGAGCGAAGCAAGGCCAGCGATGAGACACGACTTGCCGACACCCGGTTCGCCATCAAGCAAGATTGGCTTGTTGATCATGAGCGCCCGAGCGACGCGGACAGCATTTTCCTTGACGCAATCTTCGTCGATCAAGAAATTGTTTATGATTTCGTCGTCTTCGTAGGGACCTTTCCGAATTGAAAATGCATCAATGTTGACGTAGCCATCGATATCCAGCGGCGGGTTTGTACTAATCCATACTTCGCCAAGGTCATGCTTGATTCGTAGGTCAGTGATCTAGAAAAAAAGCTCAAAGTAGCATAAAGTATGACCGGTTCGTAATATTTCATTTGCTAGACTTTCAGAAATAATATTATAAAAATGAGGCACAAACATTGGAAAAAATATTTTTGAACTGAAAATGTATGTATATGTTTTTGTAAAAAAAGATTTTTTTATTTGTTTTGTTAAAACAAAAGAAGTTAGTCTATCAATTTAGAATTAGGTTTTTTAATGAACAAAGTTTTTTAACACAAATAAAAAAATTTCTCCGGCATCACAAAACAAAAACAAAACATACCAGCTTGTCGAAAAACTGATTCAAACTGAAATCGTCGACCTCAATTCTCGACGGTATCGTGCCAATATTATCCATTACGACAGCTGTCACTGCATGCACGAAGGCGTTGGCGATAGGCATCGAAGTTTGTGCCTGACAGGCTACAAAGACGCGAGAGGCAGCGATGACGTCGGTAATCGAAAACACTTTTTGAAAACACGTGACAGTGAGCATCGCTGACAACGTAAAGAATTCAGCAATGGCTGCAACGATGCCGGGTCGATGGCGATGATAAACCCCGAGTTCATGGGCTACGATTTTTTGAACATCAGCCACGGGGAAATCGATTGAACACCAGATCTCCGTGAACCTGTTTCGTAATGCCGGGTCGAGCTCATTATGACCGATATCATTTCCAGGATTCATTGTTGCAATTAACTGAAAGCCATCAGCAGCCTTGGCGATCTTATCATTGACCAGGCGGACAGTTCGGCTACTCTCCAGGAGTGGAAGGAGTTCATTGAGTTCAGCATCGGCGACGAAGGAGATGTCATCGATCAAAACCAGTGAGCCTGCTTTCATGGCCTGAACGACGCATCCATCCTGCCAAAAAAATCCACTGTTGGCTTGGGGCCGGAAAGAGCCGAGCAGATCGGCGATTTCGGTCTTTCCGTGACAATTGATGGCCAGGAGGTCTCCGGCAGAAAGTACCGTCGCAGCTGTAGTCTTGCCGCAGCCTGTTTCGCCGACCATGAGGACGGGTTCGTTGCAGCGAAAAGCCTGGGACGCAAGAATGATCATCCGACGCATGCCGAAGGTCGAAACAACGCCTCGGCTTTGCATGAAGGCTTCACTTGCAATTTCCGGGAGATATGGGGATTCTTCACCAAATAGATATTCTTCGTCGATTTTGACCTAAATCTTGGAAATTTTAGTCTGTCACAAATTCCAAAACAAACCTTGAAAACTGATTTCAACACACGAATGACCTGTTTAGTGTCCTGATGAGTTCTGCACTTTGCAGCTAGTAGAAAAAAGCCTTGTTCAGCTAACATCCGCTTCCATTGGTCACTTGGATTTGAAGCAGAACGATTCGCCCATCGAAAGAGATCCTTGAGGCTCATGAATCCGTCGGACGAATTGAATATCCCGGTAGACGACCTGTGCATCCTGAGCTGGGTGAGAACCTCGACCATGCTCTTTGCTGGAGACTCATCAATGTTGTACCGTGTGGAAACGATCTTGACGAGTTCGTCAGCGGGTGGGCGATCGACATGAATAACGGCAAATCGATTTCTGTACGACCGATGGAGTTTTGTACGACCTGCGTACGTTCCTGACTTCAGCGTCGCAAAAAGGCGAAACCGAGAATGAGCTGGAACTGTAATATTCTTCTCCGCAACGTAAAGTTCTCTGTTGACGTCCAGGAGCTAAAAAAAATCAAAAATATATAAAAACCCATTTTCAAAACAACTCACTCCGTTGAGAGCTTTGAGAACAGCCACGGGAGCGAGATTGAGATCTTCCAGGATAACCCAGTCGCCCTTACGGACAGCCTGAAGCAAAGGTCCCTCAACAAACGTCAGCCGACGATCTGCGTCTAAGACGTAGTGCCCGATGTATTCCCGTAATTCCGTGTGTTTGTGGTTGTAAATGCGATGAACAACATTTCCGGTGGTCAGAGCAAGGTTCATGATAGCAGATGTTTTGCCGACATCCATCTCGCCTACCAGAAGCACCGGAAGCTTTCCCCTTGCCACGACCCGAGCCAGTTTGGATCGAGTGTTGCGAACTGACTTGGTGAAGACGTACTTGCTGTCAGCCTGTGGCTCAGCATTGCCTTGTTCGATGTATGAGTCTTCGACAATGACCTGCTTCTTGTCCGGGTTGGGCTTGGCATTGGCGACGGGAACGTTCGGAAAATGCTTGGATAGAATATCAGACATTTTTTCGTAAGCCTTGAAGTCGAGTTCGTTGGCAAAAGCAATGACGACGCCTTCGTAAAGGGAACGTAATACATTGGTGTAGACGTCTTCGGCAGAAAACAAAAGAGCTCGACATAAGTTATGTAGGCTGAAATTGTTTTTTTTAATAGTTGAAAATCAAAAATTTCAAAAAAATGTACACGTGAAAAAAATGAACTTAAAAAAATGAATGAAATAGTTTTTTTGAATTTTCAGCTTGAAATTTGAAGAAAAGCACATTTTTTGGCATTAAAAAGAAATATTCAATTTCTGTTTTTTTCAATATATTTAATACTTTGAAAAAACGTTTTTATAATATTTTGTTTTCAAAAATTACCTATACGTTTTTGGAAAAGTCTCAATAGCTTCGCGATAAAAGTTGACTAAAGCGCTCAGATGAACGTCAAGAATATTTGGCATATGGTGCCGAATGACAATCTTGAGCTGGGCCCGATTTGTGGTTGGATGAACAACGAATTCTGTTAGGTTGGAATTCAGATCGGGTGGCAACTTTTGATTTTGTGCTTCCGTATCGGAGGTTTTGCACATCAGCAGACGAAAATCAGGGTGAGTGCTGAACTGTCGGTCGAGCAAACTCTTGATGATTTCGAGTTGATCGTCCGATATGAGCTGGAAATTCTCAACGAGTAACCATCGGCCTGCTTTCGCAGCTTTGGTGACGACGCCCTCGACGTAGGAGCACGTCACGGTTGCTTTCTCAAATGAATTCAGCCTTTCAAGACATTCAACGAGGAGTTCAGTCCATTTGAAAGTGTCGACGTCGTCGCACATGAGAATTTTTTTCGAAGTTTGTGCGATGAGCCGAATAAATTCGAGATAACGTTCTTCAGAAAACAATACCCGGAATTGAGACAAGAACACATCGTTTTGATCAATGTTGCAAGTCTTAGACAGTAAATTACGAAATTGAGTGAACATATTTTGAATTTGCTCAACGACAGCAATTGGCAGGAAGCTGAAAACATAATTTTTGTACCATGTTTAAGGAGAAAAAAGCTAAAAAACAAACCCTCCAGAGAGATGACTTGTCGAATCTTCGATCAGATTTACAACATCCAATTCGACGCGGAGAAAGGATGCTAAAGACTGGATTATGGTTGATTTTCCCACACCGCTCTCGCCGGTAAGCAGGACAGTCTCTGATCCATCTTGGGCTAGACAGACGCCAATCTGTTCCAATGTCGAACGAACGTTGGACGTCAAGCCAATAGAAAGTGGTGCGGAATACTTGTGGTCGCGAATCGGTAGCGAAACTCTGCCAAATGTCGCAAATCCCACCGATGTTGACACTCGCGCATTGTTATCACGAAGCACAGAATTCGCAATATCATTAGAGACTCCGAGACATCGCGCCACGATTTTGGATACAACACGTCGATGAGCCATGTCGCGAATGTTGAATGCAAAAATTTCAATGGCCTCTTTGAAAATAGCCAATGTTGTCGGAAAATTTTGAGTCAACGAAATACGCCGACAAATTCGAAGTAAAGAACTAGAAGTGAAAAAATTCGTTAAATGGAGAAAAAATGCCAATGATTCCGGAAAGCATAATTAAATTTAGGGATTTTTTGTGCTCCAAATATTGAAACCACATGTTGAGAAAAAACATTCTTTTTTATATAAAAGCTGAATACAAAAGATCTATATTTTAGACTAAAAAAGAAAAAAAATATTTCGTGTTTTTTGTGTATTATAAAAATCGCATTTGGGTCCATTCGCATTTTAGCACTTTGAATCTTAGAATTGGGGAAAAAACTGTTTGTAAAGTGTTTTTTTATAAAAGACGGTACGATTATTAGGCATATTTTTATTTATACTTACTGTATGTCGATCTTGGATTTAATGTCAAGCCGAGCGATTTCGATGTACATGACAATGAACTTCTCAGCGTGCTCCGGTACAACTTGAAATTTGTGGGTCAAAATTCGAACCATATCCGCAGAAGTAAACGTTTTCATGTTAATCTTCCAAGGACAATTTTGATAAAGTTGAGAAGAAAACTTCGTTTGTTTCGCTTCTGTTCTCACGGTGCAAACAATTTTCAGATGCGCATGAAGAGGTTCGGAATCGCAGCCGGGAAAAAGTTGGGCAGTCATAGTCCGGCAAACTTCCAATAACATCAGGAAGTTCGGAGAATTGACATTAACGTTTTCAAAAAGCACAATAACTTTTTGTTTGACCAGCTGGAGAAATTTTTTTATAAAACGTCGTGAAGCAAACAAAAACAGAATTTACCTCGTTGAACGTCGACTTACTAAAAATTATTTCGCCGGGTATTTTGGTTCCTTCATAGCTGCCCCAGAGATCCTAAAAACCCTTATTTCAACGTTTTCAATCCAAAAAAATCCATAACAAACGTTGGCTGTTGAGCTGATCGTTACACTTTTGAGAAAGTACTTGAGGCGCGCAGCTACCTGCTTCACAATTGATTTCTTCCCGCTGCCACTTGGCCCCTGAAACCACCAAAAATACCACCAAAACTTTTTAAACAACCTACCGCAACAACGACAAATGAAGTAGCACTTAAAAACTCTTGAAGGAGCCTTTGTTCGTATTCGTGAATCTCATTGATCAGGGACGTATCTTCATTGACTCGAGGTCTCTTTGTCAGAGACAACGCTTCTTGGAACTGATGGATACGTTTCATTTTCTAAAAGACAAGAGCTTGATATAAAAACACAAAAAAACTATAAATAACACGGACATTAGAGACATAAAGCAGTTTCATTGCATAATACCTTTATAAAAACAGAGGTCTTTTTTTATACAATCAACGCGACTAATGAAAACAAATTTGTATATATGTAGTCTAAGTCCGAGGCGGTAAATGTATAAATAAATAAATAAAAATACAAATAACAACGAAAAAAATGTGAAAAAGGGTGTGTTGCACGGGACTGCGCAGCAAGAACCTCGAGACCATCACCAAGATACTGCAGGACGTTATCAGATTGCTCGAGGCGTTCCAGAAAGTCGCCAAAGCATCAAAGACAGTCGATTCAACTGCCCGCTTAACTATTAATCAGATTTGCTTGTCAACGAATGTTACCGTTGCGGCAAAACGTACAGTTTAGATTGTTCTAGCAACAAAAGCGGGTTCGGAGTACCGGTGAAGCCGAAACTGGCTATGAAATGATCACAACCATAGTCAACCAAGCAGCTAAAGCAGCTACGTCGTACGAAGATTTACATACCTTCTCGAGTGTCTGCAAAGACGCGACTCTTGCCTCGCGCAGACACTTAAAGTTAACCAGGTCATCTTCTCCCGAGCCGAACTACTGTATATGCAAGTTGCCAAAATGGTGGCATTTTGTTTCAAGAAAACTTTCAACGACGTCACCTATAAATCGTATAGGTGACGTCGTATAGGTGCAGTTGAATCGGGCCGCCTACGTCAAGGTCCGCAAGACTCGCTGTATGTATGCCAAGAAAGTCCTTGATCAAGGTTGATGCTGTATGCCAAGAAGGATTGTATTGGCCGGAGAAGACTTGGCAGGCCAAGATGCAGTGCAGAACGCGGTAGAGCGCATCAGCAGCTTTTTCAACGAACTCTACCAAGACGCTGACGGTCTCTTACTACGGCCGACACCACCAATTAATATTTGCTTCGAGAGAAAAAAATCACAGCTGCTCTGATGACTTGCAAAGCGAGGGCCGCCAAAGGCGCAGATCCAGACCGCGTTCGTGGCTTCTCTATACGCTCGATCGCAAGTTTCCTGGCTGATCCTGTACAGCACCTTTTCAAACAATTGCAACAACAGAAGCGGTTCCAGGAAAATTTTCATTTTCGGACACCATCTTACTGTTCAAGAAGAGAGACGCTGTAAAGGTCGAAAACTACCGACCCATCTCCTTGATACCGTCAATGTACAAAGCCGACACAAAAATCATCCAAAGCGAAATGCAGTGAAATTGCGATAAAATTAACCCTATTCCCATTAAACAAGCAGTGTTTCAGAAGAATTTTTCGACACTGTCGCACATCCATGCGCTAAACTAAATGGCGAAAACGTGCGGTGAGTTCAACCTACCTATCTTTGTTGACTTCCGCAAGGCCTTCGACACCATCTTGTACAAATTCATCTGGTTAGCCCTACGAGACTGTAGTGTCGATGAATTTATTGTTCAGTTCATTAAACTGCTCTACGCAAATGCCTACTCCGCGATTCGAGTGTGCGGAACTGAAGCAATCTACAAAACACAGCGAGGTTTTTGGCAAGGAGACTCCCCATCTCCGCTACTGTTTATCATGGTATTGCAAACTGTACTGGATCAGAAGTCAAAGTCAACTGGAACGTCGCTGTCTTGGCATACGAAGCGACAAGATATCATCTGATGCCATTCGAAAGCGGACCAAACTGCATAATTGGTAAAGCGACGCGTTACTACAAAAACTGAGATGTGCGCAAAAGCTAAAAATCTCTGAACAAGACAGTAGGGCACGCCGATTATCCATCTGGACCTCTGATCGCAACGTCTAGCAGTGGCGGAATACCCAAATTCCACTCGACATACAAATTGACTGCAGACAACGATTACTGCATCTTGGTGTTTGAGATGACTTTAAAAGCGACGGAACGCCATGGAAGATCCAGAGACAAGGCTATTCACAACACAACAGAAAAAGGTAAGAAGGACAACATCAACAACATGAAGCCGGCGCATACGTCATCTACAACGACTAATTTGAGGAGCTCCATGAAGAACTTTGGAAGATCAAGCGTAAAGGGGGCATACTCTTCGCAAGGCTATCAACGAAGAAACTCGCCACGCAAAAACTATAAAGTACCTGGCTCTTGCAGAACAAACCCGTCAACTGTCTCATCGTTGGAGATCACACTCTGAGCACCTCCGCTTGGCTACCGACCCTTTGAACTCTTAATTGGAAACAAAATTATGTATAGTGTTAACTGCCTAGAATTTGCATAAAATATCTGTACATAAGCTCGCGCCACCAAATAAACTGAGAGAGACTTGAGTGAGTCGCGCTTGGAGCATACTCCATCAGACCAAATAAAACCACAAAAACGTTGACATCAAATAGAGGACATAAACTAGAAGAAACAAAAATGTGGAACGCATCGCTCCTCCCCTTTTCGGTAGAAAACAAGTAAGAAGAAAGAAAATCGTTATAAAATCATTCAAAAAAATAATTGCCACCATTGATTGACGACAAAGAATCGTTCCGTTAATAACAATAAGCAAGATTGCAGATAACTCATTCAAAAATTTTGTAACGCGATACAATCTTGAAAAAGTGTTAACAATCGCGACTCAGTAAACACAGGGCAAAAACTTTGACATCCGATAACAACACTGAATAAAGCACGTTACTGGCAAATGAACGTGATTACGTAAACATTAGTAAAGAGAGGGACACAAGCCATGTCACAGGTCAAGTAAAACAAAGAACGCTAGTTGTAATATCCAGAAGAGTAATGCACACGTGGAGAAATAAACAACGCAGCACTCGCAAAAAAATATGAGCAGCGCGATAGTGCGCACGCAGCGGCTGGCTAATGAACGTAGGCCAGCACCTAGAAGGCTGGCGTGTTTCCAGTGGTCGAGTAAGAGATTGAAAAACGACGCCCACAATTTCCCGCACTATGCGTTCTCTCTCTCATCTTGGCAGTGGACGAGTAAGAAATTGAAGAACGACGACCACTATTTCCCGCACTATGCTTTCTCTCTCTCATCTTGGCAGCATAAAAGTTGTCTCTCGTCAATGATTTTTTGTCATGCACGCTTGCGTTATTTGGGCATCAATACGTTTGTCTTTGACAAACAATTACCTATCGATTGACTTGAAAGCACGAATGACATTAAAAAGTAAACATCAAAAAAGTGGTTGTTTATTTCTTTCAAAATTATTGTGTTGTTGTCCTTTCTTTTCATTTATCTAGTGAAGCCTGCGTTTTTATCATATCGGATGGATTTTGTTTTATGCGCTGGATGCAGATTTTCAACCGAGCCATAACAGCTCACATATTTGTTTGCCTTTACAAAAGCATGCGTTTGTCTGTCTTGCTCACCGTTTTCTTCTCATCTCCTTTTCGATGGTTGTCATCAAGGCATAAAACCGGCCTAAAAATCAGGCCGCCGGCCGGCTTGCGGCCGGCCTAAATTTTCAGGCCGAAGCCGGGCCGGCCGCGGCCGCGGCCTTTTTTTTGAAAAAAATTTTCGTGCTTTATTTTAGGGTTATTTTCGCAAAATTTGACCAAATTTAGAAAAAAATTTTTTTTGGAAACAACCTAATATTATGGAAAAATGCATAATAATAAATTCCCCTGTGGTAAAAAGTAAAAAAAAGACGAATGAAGCACAAAAACGTCAGAAAATCATACTTTTTTTCGAAAAAAATCAACTTTCGAATATTTTTCCGGCTTTTCCCGGCTTTTTCGGCCGGCCTTGAATCGAAAAGCCGGCCGGCAGCCGGCCGCGGCCGGCCGGCCGTGCCGGCTTTTGCGGCCGGCCGGCCGGATTTTATGCCTTGGTTGTCATCATTTTTTGCTGCTCAACAAAATGTATTTTTTTCTAAAATTTTTTTCTCTTCACTTTTCATATAGCAATTGTCAAACATCACCATTATAATACTGATAGACTAGACAAATTGCATATTAGCCAGTCGTTATCTCTACTTTTTTTGTTATTAGAATCAGACGTCGCCCATCTGTTATACCAGGCAGTCTAATAGCATAGATTAATTTGGCTTTCAAGTCGAATGCACATTTTTGGCAACCTGACACCAGCTGCGTCAGCGATCCGTAGTCGACTGCATCTGTGGCAAATATTATTTTTGTTGGAGTTACATAAAACGCTCGATTAAGTTGTCTTTGGTGCCACACTTCTTCAAATGTTGATGTTTTTTCTTCGCTGATGATGTTTCTATCATTATTGTTTTAGTAAGCGGGTGTATGCCTGAACTTTATTTTGCACCGAATGAGCTTCGGGATCTCAAAGCTAGTGTGTCGCGGACGCCACAGCATATGTTTTTTTGATGATCAGAGCTTGAACTCACCAGCGCATGCACGTTGTGTAAGAATTTTAACAGCTTGATAAGAATATTAGTTTTAATATTGTTATCAAAAAATTTTTTTAGCAACTGAAGTCTATGTCTCTCGCAACGAGCCAAGTCTGAGAAAAAATATTAATTTTGAGCAACATTACAAGTTTTTCAAAAAAATCGTAGTTGTGTAGAATCTACACTGTAGATACCCAGCAGACCCAATCTTTTGCCAATGGGATTTAAAATAAATTGCGTCTTCGGCCTAGAAGGATAACATGGAAAGAGAGAGAGGATTGAGGATTAAACTCAGCGTCGATCTCGCAGACAACAAATACGACCGCACCGCATGTTTTCAGTTCTTGCGATCATCTGTGGACAACTTCTCAATGTATGTTTTTAGTTAAGGTTGTTTTGTGGAGTAAAAAATTAATCTTTGGTTATTTTGTTGTCAATATGTATAATGATCACGTCATTCCAATTTCAACTCACGTTATTTCAATTTCAGTTGACTTTTTTTTATAACTAGCCAGTCACAGTACTTTTGCAAGTGGGGACTTCCTGCCTGTTTGATGGATGGTTGGGGGACTCACTCAGTCAGTCGTTGGCCACCCAGCCAGCAAGATGGTCTTTTCTTTTTTTCACGCACCCTGAGGCTTTTTTAAACGTACTGTGGAGTAAAATAATTATTAAAAAAATTTGGAATTTTCTTTTTTATACTTTGTCACTGACAGCACAATTTAAAAAAAAGATTCACTATCTAAAAAAAAAGATTCAGCAATGGAAGCGCAGTCTCACCTCTGAAAGAAGTAATCGTGACGGCCTGAATGTTGGTTGTACTACGATCACGTTATTCATCGACTTGGGAAAATAAATGGATAAGAGCTCCGAAATACACAGCTTGATTAACAAGAAAACGTATGTTTAGTGTTGTTGATGAGAGGAGAAAAGGAGGAGGAAAAATGCCGTACAAAAAATTTCCCCAGGTCAAATTTTGTCACCGAGGGTCGCTGTGTGCCTCTGTGGGTGGCAAAGAATCGCTGGGAAATGGGAAAGGGGAGAGAGGGTTATGGAAGTGCCATACAAAAAAGTGCCGGGGGTATACGCTTGTGCAGCAAAAAGTGGTACTTTTTAACGTCATTTAAATCCAAATACAAGCCTTGTAATGACGACGATAATAAAATTCACAATAACGGGGGAAAAATGTATGACCAACAGAATTACTTAAAAACCCAAGACATGTCTGGATTAAAAAAAACCAGACGTGAAATGGATGTTCAAGGAATACATGAAAAGCCGAAACGTGCCCCAAAATCTTTTTATCGATAATTTATAAATGAGAAGTTTTACGTAAACCGGTAAAGCTATATTTTTGGACACTAAAACGGTAAATCATCAATGGTTAGTTCAGTCGACAGCTTCTCAAAGTGAAATTAATTTTTTTTATGAAGAAAAAAACAACGGAAGCTACAATCGAGAAACTCAAATTCATCTTTGTCAGATTACTTCAGTAAACATTTATGAAAAAAAGTTTTGGTTTTTTAGTGAGAGAGGTACTTTTTGTGTATGTATAAACAAAGTGCAGCAGGATGCATGACACGTTTGCAGCAGATTTACGGCAGGCAAAAAGTCGCTTCCAAAAAGCCTTCCGACTTGAGAACTACTGCAACTTTAAGCAAATAGAGAAAAAAAGAATCAGTTTTCCTTGAAACAGTTTTTCCAATGATGCCATAGGATACTGATCTCAGAAACCAAGGTCAGTATCCGTATGGCAGCACTGCGAAAGCTGTTTCAAGAAAATCGCCACAAAGTAGGTATGTACCGATGCTTGCCTGTTTTACTTCACTAAAGAAAAATGGAAGAGCTGTGTCAGAGGCCAGGAAAAGGAAAATCTTGGATTAACGGACTAGGGGTATAATTAATTGCCAAATAGAAAGACCCAATGATAGAAAACAAGGCACCGTTGATACAAAAAGGCAGATGCCAAAAAAAATAGAGATACCGACTGGCTAATATAGGAAAAAATTGCCAAGCCGCAAAAAATGATGACAAAGAAGATGAAAAGGGAACGATGAGCAAGACGGACACATGCTGTTGTGCAAGAAAAAAAGGCAAACAGTTATTTATGTGAGCTATCATAGCTCGACAAAAGCGCTGCATCAAACGTATCAACCTGAATGCATCCGGTAAAATAAAAAAGCAGGCTTCACCAGATTAACGAAAAAAGCGCAGACAGCAGAATAATTTTGAAAGAAATACATAGACAACCACCTTTACTCCGAAACGATCGAGTTGACACGATCGACTGCTGCGCACAATCATGCCAAAACACACTAGTTGGGAGAACAATTCGGTTGATCACCGTTTAACATAATCGATACAAAAAGGCATAACAAAAAGAAGATGTGAACATAACAACAATCTGTCAAACAAGTATCGAGCTTTATACGAGTAAGACAATAGTGATGGATAACAATTACACATATGTATATAAAGAACGCCGGGTAAAACGTAAGAACAAAAATTGAGCAGCAGAAACAATATAACAACGCTACGAATACAAAATCGTGAGCAACGAAAGACGAGTAAAACAGACGCATGTTTTTCCGAAAGAAATGGCAGGTGACCTACTTTTACATAAGCTGGGGTTTGTTGAAAACCTGCGTCACACGTACTAGCCTGGATTCGTCTGGACAAAAAACAAAATGCAAGCTTCACTACGTACACAAGTCGCGTTCTATAAATAAATGAACTTAAAAAAAATTCCTTTAGAAAAAAAGATTTTCCCATCGCGAAAATTTGTTGTGCCGTAGGTCGCTGTGAGTCGCTCTGGGTGGCATTGGGTCGTTGGGGGTCAGGAGAGGGGAAATGCCGTACAATAAAATTTTCCCAAGTCATAAATTTTGTCACACGCCGCCGTGGGTCACTGTGTGCCGCTGTGGGTCACGCTTGACAATAACTGACTTTACAATTTACATACCGACTCACTATATTATAAGCACAAAACATAGTATTAATAGCTCAATTTACTCATAATTTTAATTTTTGGTACTTCAATAAAAAAAATTATTATTAGTACGTCGGAATAAAAAAATGAAAAAGAAGTGTACCCGGTCTCCCCCACCATTTTTGTTTTCTTAATTTCGCGACAGCGAAATTGAACCGAGGGCACCAGGTCAATAGAAGCCCTCCTTAATTGGTGTTTTGGGCGTTCCGCTACAACTCCTTGAAAAACACGCACTGCATGATCAACAATTTTTGACGACTTTTTGCAGATTTAAATTTATCATTTATGCCTTCAGAAAGAGTTATTGATTTCTTACGTCTGTAAATTCATTGTATCATAAATATTTATAATATTTTTTATTATCAAAATGATCAATTTGATAATAAAAAAAATTACTTGCCATGGTGGTTTCGACTCACGCGGATGACCGAATGATTTTTGAAAAGCTCATCAATAAACTTTAATAGGAAAATAAAAAATACTACAAATAATTATGACACAATGAATTTACAGGCGTAAGAAATCAATAACTCTTTCTGAAAGCATAAATGATAAATTTAAATCTGCAAAAAGTCGTCAAAAATTGTTGATCATGCAGTGCGTGTTTTTCAAGGAGTTGTAGCGGAACGCCCAAAACACCAATTAAGGAGGGCCCCTATTGATCTGGGGCCCTTGGTTCAATTTCGCTGTCGCGAAATTGAGAAAACAAAAATGGTGGGGGGGACCGGGTACACTTCTTTTTTATTTTTTTATTCCGACGTACTAATAATAATTTTTTTTATTGAAGTACCAAAAATTAAAATTATGAGTAAATTGAGCTATTCATACCAGTGTTCCGCTCTGGCCAAAATCGACTCTCGACTCTCGACTCTGACTCAGAGTCGAGAGTCGAGAGTCGAAAGAGTCGACTCTTTCGACTCCGACTCCCAGAATCGACTCTTTGACTCCGAGTTAAAATAGGTTCACAAAAAATGCATCAATAAACGCTTAAAACTGCGTGCTTTCATCTTTAACGAGTTTTTATTTTACAAAATCAAAAATTTGGCACCAAAAATGGCTATAAAAGTGTATTTTTTTCAAAAAATTTTCATCAAAGAGTCGACTCCAAAGAGTCAAAAGGTCATTTTGTAAAAATCGACTCTCGACTCTGACTCTGACTCTCGACTCTCAGAGTCAGAGTCAGAGTCAAAGAGTCGACTCTGAGTCGGAGTCAGCGGAACACTGATTCATACTATGTTTTGTGCTTATAATATTGTTCTTCAACCTATTTTACGTAATCCTATGATGACGTATATAGTGAGTCGGTATGTAAATTGTAAAGTCAGTTATTGTCAACCGTGACCCACAGCGGCACACAGTGACCCACGACGGCGTTTCTTCCCCTCTCCTGACCCCCAACGACCCAATGCCACCCAGAGCGACTCACAGCGACCTACGGCACAACAAATTTTCGCGATGGGAAAATCTTTTTTTCTAAAGGAATTTTTTTTAAGTTCATTTATTTATAGAACGCGACTTGTGTACGTAGTGAAGCTTGCATTTTGTTTTTTGTCCAGACGAATCCAGGCTAGTACGTGTGACGCAGGTTTTCAACAAACCCCAGCTTATGTAAAAGTAGGTCACCTGCCATTTCTTTCGGAAAAACATGCGTCTGTTTTACTCGTCTTTCGTTGCTCACGATTTTGTATTCGTAGCGTTGTTATATTGTTTCTGCTGCTCAATTTTTGTTCTTATGTTTTACCCGGCGTTCTTTATATACATATATGTAATTATTATCCATCACTACTGTTTTACTCGTATAAAGCTCGATACTTGTCTGACAGATTGTTGTTATGTTCACATCTTCTTTTCGTTATGCCTTTTTGTATCGTTTATGTTAAACGGTGATCAACCGAATTGTTCTCCCAACTAGTGTGTTTTGGCATGATTGTGCGCAGCAGTCGATCGTGTCAACTCGATCGTTTCGGAGTAAAGGTGGTTGTCTATGTGTTTCTTTCAAAATTATTGTGCTGTCTGCGCTTTTTTCGTTAATCTGGTGAAGCCTGCGTTTTTATCTTACCGAATGGATTCGGGTTGATACGTTTGATGCAGCGCTTCTGTCGAGCTATGACAGCTCACATAAATAACTGTTTGCCTTTTTTTTCTAGCACAAAAGCATGTGTCCGTCTTGCTCATCGTTCCCTTTTCATCTTCTTTGTCATCATTTTTTTGCTGTGCGGCAATTTGTTCCTCTATTAGCCAGTCGGTATCTATTTTTTTTGGCATCTGCCTTTTTGTATCAACGGTGCCTTGTTTTCTATCATTGGGTCTTTCTATTTGGCAATTAATTATACCCCTAGTCCGTTAATCCAAGATTTTACTTTTCCTGGCCTCTGACACAGCTCTTCCATTTTTCTTTAGTAAAGTAAAACAGGCAAGCATCGGTACATACCTACTTTGTGGCGATTTTCTTGAAACAGCTTTCGCAGTGCTGCCATACGGATACTGACCTTGGTTTCTGAGATCAGTATCCTATGGCATCATTGGAAAAACTGTTTCAAGGAAAACTGATTCTTTTTTTCTCTATTTGCTTAAAGTTGCAGTAGTTCTCAAGTCGGAAGGCTTTTTGGAAGCGACTTTTTGCCTGCCGTAAATCTGCTGCAAACGTGTCATGCATCCTGCTGCACTTTGTTTATACATACACAAAAAGTACCTCTCTCACTAAAAAACCAAAACTTTTTTTCATAAATGTTTACTAAAGTAATCTGACAAAGATGAATTTGAGTTTCTCGATTGTAGCTTCCGTTGTTTTTTTCTTCATAAAAAAAATTAATTTCACTTTGAGAAGCTGTCGACTGAACTAACCATTGATGATTTACCGTTTTAGTGTCCAAAAATATAGCTTTACCGGTTTACGTAAAACTTCTCATTTATAAATTATCGATAAAAAGATTTTGGGGCACGTTTCGGCTTTTCATGTATTCCTTGAACATCCATTTCACGTCTGGTTTTTTTTAATCCAGACATGTCTTGGGTTTTTAAGTAATTCTGTTGGTCATACATTTTTCCCCCGTTATTGTGAATTTTATTATCGTCGTCATTACAAGGCTTGTATTTGGATTTAAATGACGTTAAAAAGTACCACTTTTTGCTGCACAAGCGTATACCCCCGGCACTTTTTTGTATGGCACTTCCATAACCCTCTCTCCCCTTTCCCATTTCCCAGCGATTCTTTGCCACCCACAGAGGCACACAGCGACCCTCGGTGACAAAATTTGACCTGGGGAAATTTTTTGTACGGCATTTTTCCTCCTCCTTTTCTCCTCTCATCAACAACACTAAATATACGTTTTCTTGTTAATCAAGCTGTGTATTTCGGAGCTCTTATCCATTTATTTTCCCAAGTCGATGAATAACGTGATCGTAGAACAACATTCAGGCTTGTACGATTACTTCTTCCTAGGTGAGACTGCGCTTCCATTGCTGAATCTTTTTTTAACTGTGCTGTCAGTGACAAAATATAAAAAAAAGCGTTTTTAATTTTTTTATATTTGTTGTACCCCACAGTACGTTTAAACGCGCAGCAGTGTGTTTGTTAGGGAACAAAGTCACAATTGTTCGCGTTCGTTCGGTTTTTCGAACCATTCTGAAAAATTGTTCGTGTTCGTTCGCGAACAAAAAAACAGGTTGTTCGCTCAACCCTGGTCTTCACGTTGTGTTCTCACTTTCGGTCAGTTCTTTTACTTTTACATCAGTCAGTCATTTCTAGGCAGATCGTTTATAGTAATTTCTCCCAGGCTTGATTAATCGTCGCTTTGCTTTTGCTATCAGTGCTATCAAGCAGTTATGTAATCTCCATGAATTGTAAGTCAGATCGACGGGTGTAGTGATAGAGTAACGATATAAAATTTTTGTGTTGAAAATTAATACAACATATTATTATAATATAATAAAACAAAAAAAAAATCAATTTGACGATATAAATTTTTTTTTGGTTAAAATAATACAACACATTTTTATAATAAATTTTTTTGAATAAAAAAATTGAACGTTGATAGAATTTTACGATGGAATTATTTTTTTGATTTGAAAAAAAATATTTACTCTCAAAAAAAAATCTAAGAAATTGTTTTATGTCCAAAAAATATATATGAAAATTTTTTTTATATCCAAAAATAAAATGGGAGAAATTCTTGATCGCACAAAAAAATTCTTGGTATGTGATTGAATGCAAGTACTTCGGGTGAATACAACTGATTTTGTCTGTTACCAAGCCGATCGATGACGAATGTTTTTTTATCGACCGGTTTTATTTTTTCGGCTCGAGCCAGGCGGATTGGATTTTATGACCCTGTTTTATGTAGAAAACCCAGGCTCCACCCGGTGAGAACCCAGCTCACTGTGAGGCAGGAGACCGGCTGCTTTGGTTTTCTCTCTTGCAAGCAGCGAACGAGGACAAAGAGAAAAAAGAGTCCGCGAATTGAGAAGGAATGAGACGGACTGAGAAATATGCTTATGTACACACACAGTTGTTTGATATTGGTTAAAGCCAAATAATGTCCGTAATTTTAGTTACTTTGCAGAACTTGTGCCAAAACAGTTTAAATGTAACCATTTACCTAAAAAAAGCCATTAAAAAACCTATTTCAGGAGCCCTGTTGACTGCAAACTTTTTCGTAGCTAAAAACGTTAATTGGTTATCCAGTTTTTTTAGGTTCACAAGGTCATCAACTCGTCAATCGTCTGGCTTGGAATACCAACTCGTCAATAGTTTTAGTGATATTTTGGTCTCTATTTGCGCAAAACCAGCTGTAGATCAAAAAATGGCACTTGACCTACGATTCAACCGGCACAATTGACCGGTGGCTTTTTGTTGAATCAAAAATGTCTAAATTAAACAGTGTTGTCGGGTTACCCGACCCAACCCGAACCCGACCAAAAAATCCCAGGTTTCGGGTCGGGTTACCCGAATTTTTAGGGTTCAGGTTCGGGTTTGGGTTTTCGCCAACAAGAAAAACATGCCAATAAAAAACGAAAAAAGTTGAACAAAGCTTGAAGAATAACGCAAAAAAAAATTTGTAACTGCAAATGCGATGATAAATTTGTATTAAAAGAGTAGCACGTATGAAATGAAGATTTTTCAGACAACAAAAGTACGCTTGTCAAAAAAAAATAGCACGCAAAACATAGAGATACGGATGAACAAAAGTTCATTCGCAGCGACGCTTTCTGTGCAGTTCTTGCATTCAACTCATTTTCAACTCAGATTTGTTGTTCTGCTCATTTGTTCTACTTCCGAGTTCATCATCATGGTCATTTTCATGACACCAACAATGACCAATGTTTTCAATAACCTGCCCCTTATCGAGTGAGTTTCCTTTCATACAAATCACCTTTGACACGAAAAGCCGACCTCTGATACTTTCTTTCCCTTAAACCATTCCGAGAAAAAAGACTCTTTTATACTAATTCGAACCTTGTAATTTTGTTAAGCAACAACATAAATGCCTTACTTCCCCCACAAACAAGCAAGAGCTGTTTGAAAAGCCTAATAAAGCAATGAAGAGCTAGCACTAATTGCGCGGGGAACACCTTGAAAACCATGCGTTCGTGGTGTTCCCTTTTGAAGTAAATAAAAATCGCATCCTTATGTTCGTTCAGTTTTTTTTGTTCACAAAATGTTAAATGTCACTAACGGTAATTGCCTTCTCAAACACATTGTGCAAAAAGCAAACACGATGCGATATTGATCTTATTACACAGCGCAAGTATGTATACATGAAAGCTCTCTTAGATTTTTTTAAATGAAAAAACTACTACATGCAAATTAGATAAGCTCTATCATTTTGTATATCAAAAACCAACGGATGTGATAAAAAAATAACAATTGTGGGATTGATGTGAGACTTTTTTAGTTTTTATGAAAAACCACAGAAAAATAAGCAACATTGATAGATAATTTTCAACATAAAGAAAAACCTTTTTCTTTGTGTTTTCCCTTAAATAATTAGCTTTTCTGAAAACTGCTGTTTTAGAGTACAAGGTCCGATCATTGAAAACAAAGCCGTCCACGGCAGCGTGACCACCCTGACCTTCACGTGGTCTGAGTTCCGGTCATCCAGTGGTGGTGCCAAAAAACTCGAATATAAGGTCATCCTGGACACGGATTCAAGTCCTATCAAAGGCTTGTTTTACCTTTCGTACCTCTACGCTCGCGGCACGAGAAAGTCGATATATGCTTGTGAGCATGATCTCGAATCGGACAGCGCCGATACCCCGAACACCGAACAGACTACACGTATGTGAACGGGATTGCTTTTTAAGTATACATAAATAGTTTCACGATGTTTCTATAGGCAAACATTTGCAACTTTTTAGTTTGGGTGTGTTCATAAATTATACTGCATTGCAATATATGTAAAGGGAGGGAAAGCTACCGTAAGCACCAAAAATGGAAAACATTTTGGTTCCTGATAAAAATAACGTCATTAAAAAAAGTTAAAAAAAATGGCCAATAGTTTTATAAACTTTTCGATTTCTGTCGAAAAAAAATATAAAAAACTAAGTAACAGTTCGAAAAAACTATTTTTGCAACGTTTAAAAATTAAAAATACATTATCATTGTTTTATTCGAATAAAAATTTGCCTAACACCAATTTTTGCCGACTTGATTATTTTGACCATTTAGTGGTTCATGTTTCTGTTACTGAATGTTCTACGAAACCATTTGTTGAGTAAATATTATGTAATTATCTTGGCTGCTTTTATATTTGCTACTGGGTATAATACTTTAATGTATTACTCCGAAAAGTAGTTGAATGCATTGGCACACTTGACAAAAATTACTGTAAATAACAAAATATTTTTTTAATGACTTCAAGATTTACGAAATAACGAAAAGCATATAAAAATCGTATTTTTTTTAGCTCCGTCGGTTGGACTTTTACAATGTTCGGAATCCAACAAGAAATCGGCCGAATCTCTTCGCCAAGATCGCCTGCCGGCTGGCCAAGATCCCCCGAAGGTCACTCTCAGGGTCCGCTGTGCGGATGGTCTCACCGCAAAGAAAATCACCAGAAAGGCAAAGCTCGCAGTCCCCGCTGAACTGGGCATTGCTCAATTCCCTGGTGAGGTGCAAGAACCCGGTACGTTAAAAAAATTGTAAAAAAAATTAAAAAAATTAAATATATTTTTTTCACATTGCGTAAAAAATATCTTAAAGGACATAAGGTTGACAGCTGTTGAGCTGCAGTTTGCAAAAAAATACAAAAGTTATACATTGGCATTTGCATTATCTGCGCAGTATCGCAAACAATACATTTACACACATACTAATCACACAAACCACAATGCTAGATACAATGCAACAATTGATCTCAATGTCATATTTTTTTTTGTGCAGAACGGATTAATATGTGTATAGACACTAAGAAACTTGCTGATAAGCTGCTTTGAATGGCGAGTTTTATGCCTAAACGTCTAAAAAAACTTAAGCCGAGTGTGCCGCACGGTTTTTTGAGACAGTTGACCTTGCTAATCGCGGCAGAATTGCATGGTCTGTTTTCTACTCTAGTAACATACTATTTCGGTACATATTCTAACCATAAAAATTTTCCATGTGCCGTTGAAAGCCCTCCACAGTCAAGAAACAATTTATTTTGTATCGTTAAATCAAATAAAGTATTTTGGTATCAAAAAGCTCATGCAGGATTAATCCTGGTTGATTTCAATTACATAATGCACAACAATATCGTATATTTTGCCAGTAACAAAAAGTCCAGCGTTTATAGGTTTCATTTTTTACCAAAAAAACATGTTTCTGAATGGTTGAAAAAATTTTATGCTGCTTTTTGCTGTATGCCGTCTGGGACGAGTTACAGGAGTCGTTTATTGGGTTTTAGTATACACGTCGGTATGCTAATTAGATAGATAGGTGAGACAGATGTAGGCAGTGAGGAACGTCACATTTTCCTTCCGTTTTTTTTGGGTTCCTCGATGGAGGAGTCGGGAGACCTGCGGTCCTTTTCAAAACTTACGGGGACGGGGAGATGAACACTGATTCAGTCATCTTCGTATGGCGTGACTTTTGAGGGGCAGAAACGTGAGGTTGTGGTCTGCTTTGATCTGAAAAGCTTGTATCCATGGTCAACCTAGAATTGGAGCGGATTTGCGTTGAGAAATGAACAGCCATTAAAAGGATTCATGATTGTCGGGGGACACGTTGACTGCAACGCGACCCATGAAGTCGATTGGTTGGTTCTGATGTGCATCGATGTTGTTCGGGATGTCGTAGCGCTTAGGTCGACCTAGTTTGTTTCAAAAGCGATAATCGGCGATGAAAGAGCATGATCTTGTGTTGTGTTGCATAATTATAGTAATGTTACTGATGTAGACTTGAACTTGGTAAGACTTCTCGTTGCCGTCTGGAGGAAGGGCGTCTTCTGGTGATTTGTCGATTTGGGGATTCTGGGAGCATGAAGAGTAGTCGTCTGAGTTATCCAAAGTCGTTGACTTTGGATGATTGGCAGAAGGAAAGGTAATTCTTTGGAGAATCTGGAGGAATGGATTTGTCGACTTCAGGTAACTTGTTTACTTCGTTGCATTGGTTTCAACGCCCCCCTTTGTTGCGGGGGGGGGGGGCGTTGATTTCGCATAGATGAAGAAAGTGTGGATTATTGTCGTCTTCGTTGGTCGGAATTACAATGTCAATTTTGCGTGGTATATTTAGTATTTCACGGGGTTCGTGAGAATCTAGCTGGCATGCGTTGTTCGATTTGCTGTGCGTGATGTCCTCTTGCCTCACTGCCCCTCCCCCCTGTCTCACCTATCTATCTAATTAGCATACCGATGTGTATATGCATAAGCATGATCCAAGACCCGATAAATGACTCACTCCTTGACCCTCTCTTTTATATTTTTCCGTTTTTAGCTCGTCCCAGACGGCATACAGCGCTTCTGGGTACACAGTAACGAGAAAAATAAAAATAATGTTCAAGAACATGTGGCGCACCCTTTACTATTTATACTATGGCCGAAATCGCCTTTTCTTGTTTTGAACTGCGTAATTTCGAACTCATCGTCCGTTCATTCATTCGTCAGAATCGTTAATGTGACTTTTTTATACACACGAACTTATTTGTTTGAATTAGTAGTGACCGACCTTGCAACAGTAAAAAAAACAATTGTTGCTATAAATATTTAAAAAACTTCTATAGTTTTTGTGAACCTAAATAAACACCATTAAACAATGATTTTCCTAAAAAAAACAAGAACAAAATAAATATATACATTTTAACAAAAACAAAAATATGATTTCGATTTGATAGCAGGAAGAACTTGCTACTTTATTAGTGGCAATTACGTCCAGAAATCAATATTGTTTATCTAAAAAAAATTTTGGTCTTAAACCAAAAAATTGCTGAATTGTGACAGAACGATCAGTTTAACTCTAACATCGCCAAAACCATAACAAGCTTGCTTAGATTTTTTAACAAAACAATGGAAAAATATGTAAGTAATGCATCAGTTTCTTATCAGTTTAAAGATTGCAAAGCTCGTTTTTTATTATTTAAAAGCAAAAAAGGGAAAAAATGTAAAATTGATGATATTTATCAATTAAAATGTAATATTTTTTACATCTTTCATAGCATTGTTCAATTTTTTAGCGATAACGTTCAATCCTCCTACGGTGGCACAGATCGAAAAAGTATTGAGTCTCCTTGAAATTCCAACAGGGTGGGCTGCTGCTTGCCCTCTTTCCGGCCTCAACCCGTTGAACAGAATTATGGGGTGCAAAAACCCTACTATCCGGGTTGGTACTGACGGCAACTGCGGTTACCGCAGCCTGAGTGTTCTTTTGACGTCGCGCGAAGACTTTCATCTCGAAATTCGACAATTTCTCCACAAAAAGCGCGGCAAAGCTTTTAACAGGAAGTCCTTCGAAAAAGGGTGTCGCACAACGGATTACATGACTTCGGACGACCTTCTGCTATTCGCTGAGCAGTGCAAAGTAAACATCCTGCTATACGTTGTCGATTTCAAACGGAAGCTCCAATACATGAGCGTCTTCGGACCCGACATTACAAATCCGTTCACCCAAGATAAGAAGGCAATCACCCTTCCACTTTACCACATCGAAGAGGCGCATTACGAACCTATCACTGAGCTAGTTGGCGAAATGTGATGGTAGTGACAAATGTTTTTTCTTCAAGCTTCTTTTTGATTTGTTTGTGTGAATTATGAAAATATACGACGTTTCTAAAGCCAGGTGTACACGAATCGACGTGATTTTTGATGGAAAATCCATAAAAAACTATACAAACAGGACTTTGGCGTTGAAAAGTGCCAAAACAAATGTTGACGTTGTAACCATTTTTTAATGCCATTTATGGCATTTTTTAGCTGGTTTTTCCAGGCGCTATCAAATTATATAGCAATGTTTAAGCACACACTCAAAGTGACATAGAGTAATTTTTTGCCAAGGGGTCATAAATATTTATACGTGTTCAACTTTTTGACAACAGATGCATTGACGCTTGATAATTGTGCCATTCTTCATGATTTGCGTTTTTGACTTTGCCATAACTGATCTAGTGTCATGGTATTCAAGTTATCAATTTTCTTGTGGTTATCAAGTTCATTAAACAGGAACTTTGATATGAAATATTTTTGGCATTGGAAGACAGAGATAAAACGTTTTCAATTGTTTTGATTGTCGTCATCAACTTTTAATCTATAAAATTTGTTTGATAATGTTTTTTTATGTTTTTTTTTTTGAATTGAAGAAGAGGCGTAAAATCAAATTGACATAAATATAATTTTATTTGAATGTGTGCAGGTACCGTTAAAAAAGCACGCCAGCTGGTATCGCATCTGTCTACATATCACGGCGGTATCAATCATAGCCTGATCAAAAATAAAGTTCCAAGGTCTTCTCCCATCTTCCAGCGACCCAATGCCACTCCCAGCGACTCAGCGATCCCCGGCACGACAAAATTTTTGACCTGAGAAAATTTTTATGCTATGTCATGTTGCTTTGGTAATCAGATAACTCTTTTAATTTTCTGTAAAGAAAACGGCAATGTTGTTTGACTCTGATAACTGGCTTGCTTTCTGTGTAAATTTTAAAATTCAGAAACAATCCAAATTTCAGAGTAATGCTTCATAATGTTGTTTTTTAGGCATGCGCATGCGCATGCGTGTTTTTGATTTTTCTTTTGCGTGATCGATAGCCACTCGACTAAACACGTTTGTATTGAGTTTGCCAGTTCTTTTCACTTACGCTGACATCTAAACATTAGCAATACCGTCTGCGCTCCAATTTTTGGTCCTTTAAACATTTTTGTGTGATTTTAAAAAGATGTTTTTGCTGTCAATATGTTGCTAACCGTTAATCCACAATTTGCAGAGTTTTGAATTTTAATTGTAGAGACAATGTCTGAAGTGCATACCCTTGTACAGTATTTTTGGTTCAACGGTAGAAACAAAAGTACGGATGCTGGCTACATACTGTAGCTGACAGCCGCGAGCAGGTTTGAGAAAGGACGCGACCGCTTGCACGGACAGGTGACATCAGCTGCCACCCGCGATGAAGGACTGAACCAACTGCGAGCGCAACCGTAACCCAAATGCTGTACCAGAAGTAATAAAATTTTGTTTGCATTTCTTTTTCGCTTTTTTTAAATTTTTAAAATTGTTTTGCATTTTCTTTTTATTATGTTTTACAAGTGTGCGAATTGTAGTATATGGTTCTAAAAAACCTTCAGAACCCCAAATTTAGGTTAGAAACTAGAATTGCATTTTATAATATTATTTTACGACAAAACAATTTTAATTTTACAGCACAAAAAATGTTTTAAAAAAATTTGTGATTTCCATTCATTTATAAACAAATAACCTGCACCAACGAATATGATTTGTTCTAGAGCACCTTTTCCTGAAAAAACAAAAAAATTAATTTTATGTTTTTCCGTTCCCCTGCCAACGCAGTTTTTTTACAAAAACAAAGCTCAGCAAGTCCTACTTATAAATCACCAACCAACCTAATTTTTTGTATTTTAACATTTATCAACGCTACCTCTACATATGCTTACGCAGGTGCAAAAGCCAAAGCCACTCCCGCTCCCGTCCCCCAATATTCTCCATTTCCAACTGTACAAAATTTGACACTATTAAAAATTTTTACTCGGCATAGGCAAAAAAAATAAGAGAAAAAAAAATTATAATACAATAATAAAAACAAAAAAAGCTGAAGAAAAACTAAAAAGAGAAGTTCGGACGCCAAAGAAAAGGCTGGGCATAGGTGTTGAAAAGCTGGGCGTAGAAGGGGTGTAGATCCAGGGGCGAAGGGTAGAAGGTCGTTGTCGTCGATGCAGGCGTCGATGGAGTGGAAGCCGATGTCGATGCAGACGAAGACCAAGTCGAAGAGTTGACGGACGCGTCGCTGCCAGAAGACGAAGCCGAGGAGAGAATTCCATCGATGCTGAAGGGATGAGGGGCAAAGGCAGGAGCAGGTGTGATCGTTGTTGTCGACGGAGGAGACGTGAGAGATTCGGTTTTCTCTTCGAGAACCAGAGAAGTGTTGGCGTTGTTGGAGTCCTTCTTGAGCTCACTTTTCCTCACGCGGCATCGCTTGTTGTTGAACCAATGCTCGATCTGGGGAACTGAGCATTTGGTTGCTTGGGCCAGGTAGGCGAACTGTTCCTTCGACGGATATGGCTGAGTCGCAAAGAAACCAGCCAGGAAGGTGAGTTGCTCGGAGGAAAAGCGATGACGCCGGACATTGGACAGCTGAGGGGTCGAGTTGGGCGAGCATCGACGACGCGGGGCACGTTGGATCGGATCGATCGATCCTGTGTTCTCGTAGTGCCGGACGATCTTTGAGACGACGCCGTGGGTGACATGGAGGTTTGATGCGATGCGAGTACACCTAGAAAAATTTTTTTCCGGATAACAATTGTTTTCAGAATCCAAAAAAACTCACTGTTCACCATTCAAGTGTCGCTCGATGATTTTCTCCCTCACAATCCGAGGCAGAGCTTTGCCATTCTCAAACTGGCCCCCATTTTTGTTGATCCTGACTTGAACAAGAGCGTTGGAGAAGAGCGAAAAAGCAGTAGAAGACATGATTCGTAGACGATCAGAAGATACGACTGACGATCATCCAAGTTTTCATCCAAACCGGAGCTTCATCCACTAGGACAGATCCGCCCTCGATGCCCTCCGAGTTCATCGTCGCGCAAGACAAATTCGCACGTCGATCAGGACAAATAGGCCCAGCAATCGTTTTCCCCATCTTTGTCGGCCTAGCAAAGAACAAGGGCGCTGTCACTTGTAAGCTTGCCTTCTTTCTTTTGCCTCTGCGCATCGGTCAAGTGCGAAAAAGTCGCACGGTGGCCTGCAATGGATAGGATAGCCGCATTGCAGCCATGACAGATCCACCGTCGTCAGCTAGGAGGGCGATGGAGGTGTGAGAGAACAAAGCGCGTGCCGCAAAGGTTGTAGCCCGCACCTGACGAAGAAATACTGGAAGGGGTGTCCGCTACTTGTAATACATTTGAAAAAGTAGCATACATTCTTTTGACTTTTGAAAAATATTTTTCCAGAGTTTGAGGAGTTTGAGAGATCAATTAGGAGCTGGAAAAAATTATTTACACGACAAGAAAAAAATTTGAAGCAAAAAAAACGTTGCTTGAACGAAAAAATGAAAGCATACAAAACATTTTTTGACAAATAAAAAAGTATCGCAAACAAAACATGGAAATTTGAATCGCAGAATGTCATGAAAATTATTTTTTTTACGAAAGAAATGTAAATTATTTTGTGTCGAAAGAAAATCGTTTTTTTGTATTTTTAAGGAATGTTGTGCACAAAATTTTTTTGGGTTAGAATTTTTGAAAAAAAACGTTGCTTGGCAAGAAAAATGTACGTAAAAAAACACCGTAATCGTGTATTTAAAATTGATCGTTGGCTGTCATTGCCTTCAGTTTTCTGCAGCATTGCATATCAAATTTCAAAAACAAGCCTTGATAAGGTAAAAATTTACACACAAAAAAATTTACAACATTTTTTGCGTGCTCTGAATTTCTTTTGCGTTTAAAAAGGTTGCATGACAGAAAAAAAAGGATAACAGAAAGAACCCGTAATCAAAACACAGAAATTTTATCGTGAACTGTCGTTACTCATTTTTTTATCGTATTGCAATTTTTTACTTTCAGCCGTTCAAGATGTCGACGTAGGTAGTCAGGATGAAGTTCATATGGATACCCCTCAGAGCCTCTGTCCCCGCGCCATTGATCCGACAAGCTCTGGTGGAAGGTAATCAAGTCTCCCTCGTTTTCAACAATCTAGGAACTCGCCTAGAGGCATCTATATTGATCTCCGGAGATTCCTCGAATGGTTATTTTCCCTCACCTTTCCGATGGACGTCCGTATCGGTTACAGTACAAGAGTACAACAAGCTCGTCATATGGCCAAGAATGCACACGTTGTAGCTAAAAACTACGGCAGTTCAGAAGCCTGGGTTGATTGACGTAGTTTTTGATGGAAAATCTGACAAAAATATAACAATGCCGAAACCAATGCTGCCATTATGACCCTTTTTTAAATGCAAATTTTGGCATTTTTTAAGGTTAAAAAACCATAAAAATTCTCAAGCAAAAGCTACGTCGATCGATATGTACCTCGTATTTTAAACTGCCGTAAAATAGGCTAAAGAACAATATTTAAAGCACAAAACATAGTATTAATAGCTCAATTTACTCATAATTTTAATTTTTGGTACTTCAATAAAAAAAATTATTATTAGTACGTCGGAATAAAAAAATAAGAAGTATACCCGGTCCCCACCACCATTTTTGTTTTCTCAATTTCGCGACAGCGAAATTGAACCAAGGGCCACAGGTCAATAGGGGCCCTCCTTAATTGGTGTTTTGGGCGTTCCGCTACAACTCCTTGAAAAACACGCACTGCATGATCAACAATTTTTGACGACTTTTTGCAGATTTAAATTTATCTATTATGCTTTCAGAAAGAGTTATTGATTTCTTACGCCTGTAAATTCATTGTGTCATAATTATTTGTAGTATTTTTTATTTTTCTATTAAAGTTTATTGATAAGCTCTTCAAAAATCATTCGGTCATCCGCGTGAGTCGAAACCACCAGGGCAAGTAATTTTTTTTGTTATCAAATTGATCATTTTGATAATAAAAAATATTATAAATATTTATGATACAATGAATTTACAGACGTAAGAAATCAATAACTCTTTCTGAAAGCATAAATGATAAATTTAAATCTGCAAAAAGTCGTCAAAAATTGTTGATCATGCAGTGCGTGTTTTTCAAGGAGTTGTAGCGGAACGCCCAAAACACCAATTAAGGAGGGCCCCTATTGATCTGGAGCCCTTGGTTCAATTTCGCTGTCGCGAAATTGAGAAAACAAAAATGGTAGGGGGGACCGGGTACACTTCTTTTTTATTTTTTTATTCCGACGTACTAATAATAATTTTTTTTATTGAAATTTAATTGACGGACAAAAATGAAAAACTGACATTTAGTACCAAAAATTAAAATTATGAGTAAATTAATCTATTAATACTATGTTTTGTGCTTTAAATATTGTTCTTTAACCTATTTTACGTAATCCTATGATGACGTATATAGTGAGTCGGTATGTAAATTGTAAAGTCAGTTATTGTCAAGCGTGACCCACAGCGGCACACAGTGACCCACGGCGGCGTGTGACAAAATTTATGACTTGGGAAAATTTTATTGTACGGCATTTCCCCTCTCCTCTCCCCCAACGACCCAATGCCACCCAGAGCGACTCACAGCGACCTACGGCACAACAAATTTTCGCGATGGGAAAATCTTTTTTTCTAAAGGAATTTTTTTTAAGTTCATTTATTTATAGAACGCGACTTGTGTACGTAGTGAAGCTTGCATTTTGTTTTTTGTCCAGACGAATTCAGGCTAGTACGTGTGACGCAGGTTTTCAACAAACCCCAGCTTATGTAAAAGTAGGTCACCTGCCATTTCTTTCGGAAAAACATGCGTCTGTTTTACTCGTCTTTCGTTGCTCACGATTTTGTATTCGTAGCGTTGTTATATTGTTTCTGCTGCTCAATTTTTGTTCTTACGTTTTACCCGGCGTTCTTTATATTTATTTATTTATTTATTTATTTCACCATTACTCAGTGGTTAGTTATCATTAGACCAGATGTGACGTCCACGTAGGCGTAAATGTCTCGATTCGTTTTGGTCGCGATTTCTTCTTCCCATCGTCGCTGTGGTCTGTTTTTCGTCTTGTTGAACACCGAGTTGAGCGAATCGGCCCAGCGTAGGGAAGGGTGTCCCACGGGTCGTTTTCCTTGTGGTATCCACAAGGAAAACGTCTGCCTCCAGGAGCTTTCACGCGTATGTCCATTTTCGGCGTTCCGCTTCCTTCACCCAGTCTTTGAGTTTTGTTCTTCGTCGGATGATTTTGTTTCGGACTTTGTCAGAACGTCGCAGCCCGAGGATGGCTCGTTCGACTTGGTGTTGAGCATTGCGCAACGTAGATCTTGCCGTTTCTGTCAGCGCCCAGGTTTCACAGCCGTACAACACCGATGGCAAGATGCAGGCATGGATCAGGCGGCGCTTCAAGTACATTGGCGTGCGTTTGGAGCGCAGGAGATCTGAGTTCCGGTAGTAGATGGACCTTGCTGTCGAGATGCGATTACGTATCTCAACGACGTGGTTGCGCGGCCACTGCATCTTTTGGCCTAGATAGACGAACGACTGCACCCGTTGGATAACCAGGCCGTGGAGGGAGAGCTCGAAATCATCCTCGATGTCCTTGAGGAGAAGTCCGGAGGAGATAGGTCGCTGATCCCGCCGTTTCTGTACCATCCACTGCGTCTTCTTGACGTTGACTTCCAGTCCGACGTCCTTGCAGGCGATGGCCATATCCGACAGCATTTCCTGAAGTTCTTCGCCAGTGTGGGAGAAAAGAACGACGTCGTCAGCGTATGCCAAATACGCTAGCCGCTGACCATCAACCTTGACGCCTCTGCCTGTCAGCTGTGCGGCGTTAAGGGCTCGTTGGAGAACTAGGATGAAAATTAGCGGGCTCAGCGTATCGCCTTGCCGTACTCCTTTCTGCGTTTGGAACTCCGCCGTCCTGTCGCCGACTTTGACTGCCGAGTTTCCAGCTGCATACAGCCATCGCACCAGTTCGGTGATGCCGGGATCCACGCCGATGGAGTCAAGCGCTGCCCAGATTGAATCAAAGCTGATCGAACTGCATGATCAACAATTTGAGAAAAATTGTTTTATGTCCAAAAAATATATATGAAAATTTTTTTTATATCCAAAAATAAAATGGGAGAAATTCTTGATCGCACAAAAAAATTCTTGGTATGTGATTGAATGCAAGTACTTCGGGTGAATACAACTGATTTTGTCTGTTACCAAGCCGATCGATGACGAATGTTTTTTTATCGACCGGTTTTATTTTTTCGGCTCGGGCCAGGCGGATTGGATTTTATGACCCTGTTTTATGTAGAAAACCCAGGCTCCACCCGGTGAGAACCCAGCTCACTGTGAGGCAGGAGACCGGCTGCCTTGGTTTTCTCTCTTGCAAGCAGCGAACGAGGACAAAGAGAAAAAAGAGTCCGCGAATTGAGAAGGAATGAGACGGACTGAGAAATATGCTTATGTACACACACAGTTGTTTGCTATTGGTTAAAGTTAATTGGTTATCCAGTTTTTTTAGGTTCACAAGGTCATCAACTCGTCAATCGTCTGGCTTGGAATACCAACTCGTCAATAGTTTTAATGATATTTTGGTCTCTATTTGCCCAAAACCAGCTGTAGATCAAAAAATGGCACTTGACCTACGATTCAACCCGGCACAATTGACCGGTGGCTTTTTGTTGAATCAAAAATGTCTAAATTAAACAGTGTTGTCGGGTTACCCGACCCAACCCGAACCCGACCCAAAAATCCCAGGTTTCGGGTTGGGTTACCCGAATTTTTAGGGTTCAGGTTCGGGTTTGGGTTTTCGCCAACAAGAAAAACATGCCAATAAAAAACGAAAAAAGTTGAACAAAGCTTGAAGAATAACGCAAAAAAAAATTTGTAACTGCAAATGCGATGATAAATTTGTATTAAAAGAATAGCACGTATGAAATGAAGATTTTTCAGACAACAAAAGTACGCTTGTCAAAAAAAAATAGCACGCAAAACATAGAGATACGGATGAACAAAAGTTCATTCGCAGCGACGCTTTCTGTGCAGTTCTTGCATTCAACTCATTTTTATCCCGATTTGTTGTTCTGCTTTTTGGTTAATTTTTTCTACTTCCGGGTCCTGGCAGGTGACCTACTTTTACATAAGCTGGGGTTTGTTGAAAACCTGCGTCACACATACTAGCCTGAATTCGTCTGGACAAAAAACAAAATGCAAGCTTCACTACGTACACAAGTCGCGTTCTATAAATAAATGAACTTAAAAAAAATTCCTTTAGAAAAAAAGATTTTCCCATCGCGAAAATTTGTTGTGCCGTAGGTCGCTGTGAGTCGCTCTGGGTGGCATTGGGTCGTTGGGGGAGAGGAGAGGGGAAATGCCGTACAATAAAATTTTCCCAAGTCATAAATTTTGTCACACGCCGCCGTGGGTCACTGTGTGCCGCTGTGGGTCACGGTTGACAATAACTGACTTTACAATTTACATACCGACTCACTATATACGTCATCTAAAATAGGTTAAAGAACAATATTTAAAGCACAAAACATAGTATTAATAGCTCAATTTACTCATAATTTTAATAAATTTTGGTACTTCAATAAAAAAAATTATTATTAGTACGTCGGAATAAAAAAATAAAAAAGAAGTGTACCCGGTCCCCCCCACCATTTTTGTTTTCTCAATTTCGCGACAGCGAAATTGAACCAAGGGCCTCAGCTAAATAGAGGCCCTCCTTAATTGGTGTTTTGGGCGTTCCGCTACAACTCCTTGAAAAGCACGCACTGCATGATCAACAATTTTTGACGACTTTTTGCAGATTTAAATTTATCTATTATGCTTTCAGAAAGAGTTATTGATTTCTTACGCCTGTAAATTCATTGTGTCATAATTATTTGTAGTATTTTTTATTTTCCAAATGATCATATTTATTTATTTATTTATTTCACCATTACTCAGTGGTTAGTTATCATTAGACCAGATGTTAGGAGGCACAAATGATGTCCACGTAGGTGTAAATGTCTCGATTCGTTTTGGTCGCGATTTCTTCTTCTCATCGTCGCTGTGGTCTAGTTTTCGTCTTGTTGAACACCGAGTTGAGCGAATCGGCCCAGCGTAGGGAAGGGTGTTCCACGGGTCGTTTTCCTTGTGGTATCCACAAGGTCAGTCGTCGGGCCCATCTGTTTTCGTCTGCCTCCAGAAGCTTTCGCGCGTAGGTCCATTTTCGGCGTTTCGCTTCCTTCACCCAGTCTTTGAGCTTTGTTCTTCGTCGGATGATTTTGTTTCGGACTTTGTCAGACCGTCGCAACCCGAGGATGGCTCGTTCGACTCGGTGTTGACCAAATGATCCATTAAAGTTTATTGATAAGCTTTTCAAAAATCATTCGGTCATCCGCGTGAGTCGAAACCACCAGGGCAAGTAATTTTTTTTGTTATCAAATTGATCATTTTGATAATAAAAAATATTATAAATATTTATGATACAATGAATTTACAGACGTAAGAAATCAATAACTCTTTCTGAAAGCATAAATGATAAATTTAAATCTTCAAAAAGTCGTCAAAAATTGTTGATCATGCAGTGCGTGTTTTTCAAGGAGTTGTAGCGGAACGCCCAAAACACCAATTAAGGAGGGCCCCTATTGATCTGGGGCCCTTGGTTCAATTTCGCTGTCGCGAAATTGAGAAAACAAAAATGGTGGGGGGGACCGGGTACACTTCTTTTTTATTTTTTTATTCCGACGTACTAATAATAATTTTTTTTATTGAAATTTAATTGACGGACAAAAATGAAAAACTGACATTTAGTACCAAAAATTAAAATTATGAGTAAATTAATCTATTAATACTATGTTTTGTGCTTTAAATATTGTTCTTTAACCTATTTTACGTAATCCTATGATGACATATATAGTGAGTCGGTATGTAAATTGTAAAGTCAGTTATTGTCAACCGTGACCCACAGCGGCACACAGTGACCCACGGCGGCGTGTGACAAAATTTATGACTTGGGAAAATTTTATTGTACGGCATTTCCCCTCTCCTCTCCCCCAACGACCCAATGCCACCCAGAGCGACTCACAGCGACCTACGGCACAACAAATTTTCGCGATGGGAAAATCTTTTTTTCTAAAGGAATTTTTTTTAAGTTCATTTATTTATAGAACGCGACTTGTGTACGTAGTGAAGCTTGCATTTTGTTTTTTGTCCAGACTGTTACGTGTAGTGTGCACGTTGTGCACACTGAGACGTGACTCCTCCTACTCTGGGGAAATGGCTGCCTCGCAGCCCGGAGAACGAGAGAGACCAGTTGTGTAGTAGCTTATCGATACTATCAAGTTGTATTGGATCCAAATAAAGAGTTCCTAATAAGACCGAGCACTACATAACATTGTGGAGGTCCTACCCGGCCTCCTGTCTTCCGGCCCCCGCGGAATAAACAGGAGGTCGGGGACGCATATTTTTTTTGTAATTACGGGTACCTCTGAAACTATCTGTTGTTGTAATTTTGTCTTCATGTCGAGTTTCTACACACTATCTATTTTTACTGGTATTTGAATTGTCGTCTGGTATTTTATTGGTTTTGCGGATATCGAATGAAGAAATGCGCGTTGGCATTCGGAATCGCTGGTCCAGGGCTAGCTTAAAAACAGCCTTCAAATAAAAAATGGTGTAGCAGGAACAAGAACCACCAGGATGGTGAGTCAAAGCTCTCATGAAATCGTCTCGATATCAGAAATGGCGAGGAAGGGATTCCCTCGACCCCTGCGCAGTTGTACTTACGACAACTAATCACCATTTAGTCTTATTTCCATACAAAAGTCGGACCAAACAAGTATTTTTTTTTTTTTTTCAAAATGCGAGACGATGAAGCGATTCAACATCGAATGAAATTTATTACTATTTTATCAAGCATGCAAAGAGAGCAGAACCCCCCACAGCATTTCGTTCCGCCGAGGATGGCGCCCCTCGACGTGGTCATTCGGTTCACAGTTCGCAACAGACCAATCAATTTATTGGATAACACCAAAGCCAGTAAAATCAACAAATTACATGATCAGAATACATCGGCAACAGAGGATAGTCTTCAGACTCAACCACGGCTAGTCATCGGCCACCAGATCACAGCGGCAACGACAGATGCGGCAACACCGCCGGCAACCACGGACGACACGCTGGCAAATCCAGAAGACCAGCTGAAAAAACAGCTCGATGCCGTGGAGCACGTGGAAAACGTGACAAAAGACGAGAAAATTCAGGATCGCCAGCAAACCAAGGAATACGATCCAGTTGCGCTCCATCACAGTACATGATGGACGCATCAAGGCGTGTGGCATCTCTTGTGAGGTGTGGACGCAAAAGACCGGTGCCGTCCAGCTGAAGTACCGCGCAGTGAAATACAGCCGAAGACAATCAAAGACACCTACCCATGCGGACGCAGACACAGATTGTTTGGAGGGCAGTAGCCGCAGAACGTGAGGTTCGTCTCGACCCACTTCAAGACGGCAGCGTTTGGGATTTCCTCGGACATGTTAGCAGACAACTAATTCGCAGAATAGCAATGTGATCTACTGACAAAAATTGTCCTTGCGATGCTTACAGTCACGAAGTGACCGAAGGAGGGATCCCATTGCATAAGTAGATCCGCAATCACCCTCAAAGGAAAATCCATCTGGCAGCGCCTCATTAACATTTGTCACCTGCCGATGCTCACTGTCAAAAAACAACAGTTCAATGCATCTCTGTCCTTCGATTGCTCCGCGCGTTCAGAGAAAGTCTTTATCGCCAGAAAAGAAAAATACGCTCAGCAGGAAAGCGGAAAAAAAACCAGAAATAACCGCACAAGGCATCAAACATCATCCCAGCCACTAACACGTGAACGAGGCGATGTCAAGGGAGTTAGTGCGATAATAACAACTGAGCAGGCACGCTCAACTGCAATTCTCTCCACAACAACGCCGAAACAAACAAGTTCTCTTCCGAGAAAAATGCAAAGCGGAAAGAGAAAAACGAGCAAAGTCACGTACGGCGGCCTACTGTGTTTCCAAAAATAAAAATAAGGCATCAGAAATCTGGCAATAACCTCAAATGCATCAAACATCATCCCGAAAGGCGGAGAAGAACAACAAGAAAGGGAGAATAAACTTGACAGCGACATTCACACTCCCCGGCGGCGCGGTTGTTGTCATCTCGCGTGTGGTAGTATGATATTACGGAACCAGCGCGTGATCCCTTATAACGAACCTAAAGCCCGACGCCGATTACAGAACCCCACTCTGGCCAACAACAGCGTCTTGGGTTATTTCTTCGGAAATAACGACGAGGAACAAGAAGAAGTGCAGGAAGCTCGACAGGAAATGGCCCAGCGAAGGCGAAATCGTCCGTTCCACGAGCTCGCCCCGTTTGACGGCTCAACAAGTTTGCCCGCCTTTATCAAACTCTTCAACCGGCTGGCCACAGCATCAGCATGGGACCCGGAGGAGCTCGTTGAGATCTTCCCTATTTACCTGCGCGGCTCGCCACTGGCCGCGTGGGAACAGGTCCCCGACGACCACAAAGAAGAATGGGAAGATGCACTGGCTGAATGGGCCGCTCGCCTTCCGAAAAACAACGCTCCAGAACGAGCCCGGAACCAGCTGGCCAACAGGAAACAAAAGGTTGGAGAATCAGTAATGGAGCTCGCACAGGCAATGCGAGACTTGGCGGATACGGCGTATCCGGAAGCAAACTTCACCCAAGAGGTGAAGGACCAACTAATAAAGGAGACACTACGGTACAACCTGCAACCAAAACTGAGGCAATTGGTACGCAACCGGCCGGCGGCCGCCACGCTCGACGAGGAGATCAACATGGCCGCTGAACAAGAAGCCGTACTCCAAGAAGGGCAGGAGGAAGAGGACGCAATTATTGCATTCGCCCGCCTGGATCTCCAAAATCGACGCACGAACAACGGTGTATCCTCGCGCGGCGGATGGCAACGGCGTGGAAATTCTTGGCGAGGTTACGGAAACAGCAACCCGGGACAGTTCCAACGTTGGCAAAACAATCAACAAGGCTACCAGAACAATGCCGGCAATCGACGACCATGGCGACAAGATAACAACTTTAACGACTACGGTAACAACGCTGGTCGTGGTCGCGGTCGTGGCCGAGGAGGTCAACGCGGACGTGGTCGCGGACAACAACGTGGTCGCGGCCGTGGATTCAATCAGACGTTGCCTCTTCTGGCGGTCGTGGCAGTCATGTTCACAATGCTGCTAACTCCAACAGCGGCAGTGGACACAGCAAAGCAGGATGACACATTCCTACGTGACGCCACCAACGAGGTTGTCGCTCTGCACTCAACACAACAGGCTCTGGTAACATCATGCCTTCCGGAACACCAGGTCGCAAAGAAAGTCATAGCCAAGCCGAAACACGTTGATTGTGCGCCGATTCCACCAGATGACTGGAAAGCCGTAAACCTACGTCTATTCGTACCGAAAACGACACCGACTCCAATTCCGATAGTACTCTGCACGCAAGTCGTTTACACCCGTTGGGCCTATTTCGTATTCTGGAAAAAGCAGGCGTGGAGTACTGTACCGCACACCATACATCGACCCGTACCAGTCGAAGCTTGCAAAAGTTTCGCAGCTACCGGAAGCTACAATGGTATTGCACTTCGGCCAGTGACAACGGATAAGTGGACCACGGAGTTTGCCCTATCCGGTGATGAATACCCCTTCGTGGGTCAACACAATCTGACTTACACAACGGTGGTCGTTGAGCGAGCGCTAGCTCGGGCAGCTCGAGGACAAATGATGTCACCGGCTGTCGATATGGCACGATGTCAACTGTCACAGGAGGCTTGCCAAGTCGCCAATTTGACGGTAGTCTGGACAGCACCCGAGGTATGCAACTTCATTGAAGTCGGCACATACAAAGGAAAAGCGGCAGACAACAAGATTATTCTACCAGAAGTGCAGATGGCATTTCGCACCTCGGAAAGTGGAAAACCGCCAGACTGTGTGCCGGAAGAAGCTCGAAAGTTGTCTAACGATGTCTGGGCAGTCATTCAAAACGTAGAACCCATGATACGACCAGCCGAACGAGCAGGACCGTACGTCCCGCAAAGGGTCAATGAACGAAAGCGGAGACAGGCTCATCGAATACAGGAAGTTGACGAAAATGCAGAGCCAGAAGTCCTACGGAAACCGATCATGGAAACACCCAGACAAGCCCAAATCACGACAACTCTTAAACCGACAACAACAGTAACTACCACGGCGACACCAAAAACAAGCCAGACAACAACAGTACCTGTAACATCTACCACGATGCGTACAAGGCCGACCACAGGCAGGTCAACTGCGACGACTTCGACGACAACGAAAACCACTCCGTCGTCAACGACAATGACGAGTACACGGCCCACAACCACTACAACGATGAGTTCGCCAACAACGAAAACGCCAGTCGTGACAAAGTCGACAACATTGCCGCCCACAACAACGGCAGCGCCGACGACAACGACAACGGCAAAGCCGACAATGACAACGGCAAAGCCGACAACAACAACGGCAGCGCCAACGACAACGACGGCGACGGTCTCTACGACACAAAAGGTGACGACAACACTCCAGACCACTGCACACAGCCAACCAGAAACCACCACGAGAACGCAAACCACTTTGACAACAATAGTGCCCTCGACAACGAGTACTTCTGCGATGGAGACAACAACGACGGTGGCACCAACCACACCAACAACTGTCATCCCATCATCGGCGACAACGACACGCTGGATGCACGTCCCATTCCAACCAGTCGCACCACCCCATTCGGAAAAGCGACACAAGGACGCAGGCGAGGTAAAAAGAGCAAAAGGCATTGTGAACTCAACACAATTTCGCCGAGTACCCCGATACAATCGATCAGTGCCAGCAACACTCACAGACTTGCAAGTATATTTCCTTCAACCAGTGTTGCACCGACATGGTCTGGGTACTTCCATGCGTCAACTACCTCCCGCACTAGCTCAAGTCGAAGGCCTTGCTCCCAGGACAAACCCAATTGAACAGCTTGATGGATCACACATCGAGGAAACACTCGGCACAGAGCAACTCGCACATGCAATCAACACGCGTGTGGAGTATGCAATCCATCAGCACCACCAACAACAAGTCGAAATGCTCACAGTTCTATGGCGAGCCACGTGTGAAAACTACAATCGTGACGTCGACACCACAAATACTTTCCTTCAAATGGACCCCGATTTGGCAATTCGGAAGTGGTGGAGACGAAACGATGTCACAGCAGTATTGGCTGGCAATGCAATCGAAGTCCGGAAATGTTCAATACTAACGGTACAGAACGTCACGTGGAGCCCAGCAACAGGTCACAATGATTGTGCGTTGCGACCAAAGGTGATTTACAACAACCGCGAATACTACCTTGACTTGGCATCGTCCCGGCTAACTCGTGAAGCCAAGAGCAATGATTGTACACGGATGAGCGATCTCTATCAACTTCAGAATGGCTCATTTGTACAAGGATCGGACATCATTAATGCCATCGTCGAGGAAAGTAAAATCGCGCCACCAGAAAACAAGGACACGGAACCGTTGACAGCACCTGTAGTCTTCCAGAATGACGCAAACGAAGCTCTCAGTGCAGCTCGGCACCTTGAGAAACATTTAAACCGATTGGCAGTCCCAAACGACTTCCCAAACGATGAATTCATGGGCACCCTCAGTGATGAATGGAATATGATCGAATCAATTGGTCAAAAAATTGCCGAGGCGACAGAGCGTGGATGGTTCGAGAAAATCATGGATAAACTAGAAGAGCAGTTTGGAAGTTGGACAGTGATTTTTCTCATCATCACTGGCATCCTATCTTTGATGACCACGATTGTGCTACTTCGATTTTTGCCAACCATGGTATTGCTTCGAGCAGCAGTAAGAACCTTTCGAGCACTAACAGCTAAGAAGGCGACACCGCCACCACGCCCGAGCGCACCCCCAAGGCTAGCAGTACATGCAACAGAGCTTCGTTCGTTGAAAGCCCCCGTGATTCACACGTTCATACCCACCGTGTGCGCCATCAATGTGCCAAAGAAGAACTTCACCACGGTGAGAGTAAACGGGAGAAAGACGCGAACGCTCATCGACACCGGTTCTAACGTCACGTTGTGTCGAGAATCCCTGGCACACACACTTCACTTGCCTATCGAAGCGCCAACACATCAATGTGCCACAGCAGTCAACAAGTCCACATTACCGTTTATCGGGCAGACCCACGGTGAACTGAAAATCGGCAACATGTCAATGCCAACTACAATGCTCATTGTCTCTGACGAGCATTGTCCAGCGCCGCTTCTCATTGGAGAAGATTTTCTACACCGCATGGGAAATGTGCAATTCGACTACAACAAACGAACGATCACACTCGGTAATGGACAGACGACAGCAATGATCAACTTCATTGACGCTGCGCAGGCAACAAAACTGAAAGTCCAGGCTCTTGAACACCAAACGCTACAACCGCGTACCGAATCGATAATACTGGCCCACATACAAGACTGTCAACCAAACAAGGAGTACATTGTCGACTACACGGAAGAAAGAGTCGAAGGCTTCACAAGCGTCGCACGACAGGTTGTTCGAACCGACAAAACCGGAGTCGTGCCGATCCGGATACTGAACCCGCATAACACTGACGTTCGGTTGTGGAAAAACCAAACGATTGCGTTTGCTGAGCAAATCGATGATCAATCGTGTCCGACGGTATTTGAAGTTACAGTCAACACGAAAACGTACGTTCCGCCTGAAGCGAATCTACTGGACAAGATCCCAGAATATCCCTCCGAAATCACAAAGGAGAAGGATGAACTCAACCTCGAAGGTAGCATCCTTTCGCCGGCAGGAAAACGAAAAGTACGCAAGATCATCGACAGACATCCCAATGCATTCACGGGCAGCGACGGTATCATTGGCCACTACAACGGACCAATCCGGCACCGCATCGACCTGACGGACGAGACCGCAGTAACCAGAGTACGCCCCCATCGCGTACCACTGAGTCTCAGAAGTGAAGTCCAGCGTCAGATCAAAGACATGCTGGCACAGCGGATCATCCAACCGTCCACCAGCCCGTTTGCAGCACCGATCGTGCTGGTGAAGAAAAAAGACGGTAGTTACCGCTTCGCGGTGGACTACCGGGCCTTGAACAAGATCACGCGAAAACAAGTGTACTACCTGCCACAAATTTCCGAAATCATGGATATCGTCGGCGGCAAGGCAATCTATTCCACATTTGATCTTCAAGCAGGCTTCCATCAGATCGAAGTGGAGCCCCGACATCGCGAACGCACGGCATTCCTCACATTTGTCGGCCTCTTCGAATTCCTACGCATGCCATTTGGCCTCTGCGGAGCGCCGCAAACTTTCACTAATGTGATGGAAGGATTACGCCGTGAACTCAGTGCAGCGATCCTGATCTACGTGGATGACGTGATCATCAGCAGTCAAACAGAAGAGGAACATTTGCAGGACGTCGAGCAGTTCTTGACGGTCATGGAAAAGTACAACATGAAGCTGAAAAAGTCAAAGTGCACCATTGGGCAAGCAGAGATCAAATACTTAGGGCATCTCATTTCGGCCAAAGGTATTCGACCTGATCCGCAGAAAATTGCCGACATCAAAGGCCTCAAACGCCCAGCGACTCTCAAAGAGCTTCGCAGCCTCATCGGTGCGCTTAGTTACTTCCGACGCTTCATTCCAAAGTTCGCAGAAGTCATGCATCCCATGTACGATTTGACCAAGCAAGACAAAGACGTGAGCAAAGAATGGACTGCCGAACACGACACGGCACTTGAACAGGTCAAGCAGTTATTGGCGTCGGCACCAACACTGGCCGCGCCACGTGTCATGTTACCATTCGTCATCGAAACAGACGCGTCGGCGAAAGGAGTAGCGGCTGTGCTGTTGCAAGAACACGAAGACGGCCAACACCCCGTAGCCTTCGCGTCACGTAAGCTCAACAAACACGAAGCGAACTATCCAGCAGTCGAAACCGAGGCACTGGCAATTGTTTTCGCCATCAAAGAATTTCGCTGCTACGTAGAAGGCGCGCCTGAATCTGTACTAAGAACAGACAATAGCGCCCTCACTGCTTTACTCAGACGAAAAGACCTCACCGGACGCCTAGCTAAATACCAAATGGTCATCCAGGACGCAAATTTGAAGATCGAACATCGGTCAGGGAAGTCCAATCTTTGGTGTGACCACGTAAGCAGGTATCCGACGGAGCAACAGGTCAATGCAGTCATGGCACCACCAGAAGTCACAATCGAGAAGATTCAAGAAGAACAGAATAATGACCCGGAGACAAAAATGATATTGTTATACCTCAACAACCCCGTCGGCGATAATCCACTACCCAAGCAAATCCGCGCACGAGTCAAGATTCATGAAGGCACGATTGTACTGACTACTAAGGGTAACAAAAAGAATCGTCTGTGGATTCCCACCACGCTACGTCGCGCCATGTTCAATGATTTCCATAGCCTGATCACACAAGGTGGACATCTTGGACAAGCACGCACACTCGACAAGATCAAGGATCGTGCGTACTGGCCAGCAATGGACGCCGACGTTGCTAAGTGGACAAAAGAATGCGTCATCTGTCATCAAGCAAAAACGAAAGCAGGTGACCGCCAAGCGACTCCACTACAGCCGATCCCACCAGCTACGCAACCGATGGAGCGAGTCCACATAGATCTGCTGGGACCGCTCCCCATAACGACGAAGGAAAACCGTTACGTATTGGCCGTCATCGATGCTTTTTCGAAGTTCCTATGGGTCATGCCACTTACAAACATCACAGCAGACACAGTCATCAACGCTTTCATCGCAAACGTCATTGCTGTGGCTGGCGTCCCAACACTAGTCGTCAGCGATAACGGACGTCAATTTGTGAGTGCGGCCTTTATTGACTTGGGGAGGGCGATGGGCTTCGAACATAGAACCACGACCCCATACCACCCCCAGGCCAATGGCCAAGTTGAACGCTCCAACCGAACAATTGGCCACATCATCCGAAGCGCAGTGATGGAAACAACCGAAGTCGAATGGGACATCGCTCTACCATTCGCACAGATGGCCTATAACACGGCTACTCACGAGGCAACAGGGTTGGACCCTTTCCAGGTCATGTACCTGAGAGCGCCTCAGCTTCCATCAGACAACTTCCTACGCTTAGCAGACACAGAAACCAACTCCGCGCATATGCACGCTACAGCTGGAGCAGCACTTCGAATGTGGGAAACAATTCATAAAAAGCTGCAGACGCAAAATGAGCAGATGAAACGCAGCGCGGACCGTCAAAGAAAAGCCACTGAAAAGAAGATCGAAATCGGAGATCGAGTCCTGGTTACCGTCGACTACATGCCGCGTCAGAACAAGTTTTCTCCAAAATGGCGTGGACCATTCGAAGTCACCGCCCTACGCAACAAGAATGTACAGCTCGACGACAACACTTGGACTCACATTGATAAAATCAAACTCATGCATACACCTTAGTAATCATGCTTAACCCATATAACCACTTTTGTAATCCCGCTTACGCTTTGTACACTGTACCACAACCTCCCTTGGGATCTGGGAATGACGGGGACGTCATTTCTCCCGGGTGGGGAGGATGTTACGTGTAGTGTGCACGTTGTGCACACTGAGACGTGACTCCTCCTACTCTGGGGAAATGGCTGCCTCGCAGCCCGGAGAACGAGAGAGACCAGTTGTGTAGTAGCTTATCGATACTATCAAGTTGTATTGGATCCAAATAAAGAGTTCCTAATAAGACCGAGCACTACATAACA